>SNQJ01S0169346.1:12786-23685 GCA_010110895.2 Picea sitchensis | reverse complement strand
TTAGTGATGAAATGTGGTAAGTATGGTTGGGAATGGTATGAGGGATCTTCAAGGTGGTTCCTAGTATCAAACCCACTCCCGATGAAAACCACTTACTAGGGTACAATGTCAACCACCAATATGAAACGAGGAAAAAGGAATAATTTCCAAGCATATATCATGAAATCTAAAGCAACCAAAGATACAAAATACTCAAAATGCCTCAAATATTGAAATGAAATTCATCATAATACCTAAATTGTACCTCATGGAGAAAGTCTCATTGCCTTTCGGAAGCCATTAGGTGTGGTGGATTCAATCCTGAAAATCCTAACCTTTGTAGTGGTGAGAAGGGTCTCCATATGTGCAAGTGGAAACCTATGGTCATGTAGTCTCTCGACACTCCATATCTGCAACTTGAGGGACTCGAGACATAATATCCTTAGTTATCGCACAAAATGGGTATAACATATGGCTCCTACATGGGGACATGTTCTCTTCATAAAGTGCATGAGAAACAAAACATATCCTGATAGACTTGTTCCTGGAAAAACAGGGATACTATATTTAGACAAAGGTCGATCTTCATCAATCCATCTCTGAAGAGGGATACTATATTTAAATGAAGGCTCATCTTCATCCTACTGAACATGATTGTTTCTTCCTGAAGACAAAGAAAATATGAGAGTTCCTTATAAGACCTCACGTTTTCCCTGAGAGGAGGAAAAGAGGTAAGGGACAGGCTCGGGTCTAGGAAGAGAAAAGTACACCCTCTTTATATTTGAATCCATGTAGAAATCCTCAATATGAAAGTACTTCTTCTTTGTATATTAATCCTATATACGTTATGAGGTGTACACATTCTAGTATTCCTCTAATGTTGAGGAAGAAAGTGGTTGAGAGTCCTCGAATAAATTTGTAATCATGTCATCATCAGGCTCCCAAACATATGAATCATATACACATGAAAAGTAGTATTGTGAAGATGACAACTCAAACCCATTTTCTTTAGGGATACCCTCAATGTTGTAAATGAGGTCTCTATAAAAAATGAGATGACCAAAATCACAACTGCATCTACCATTCTATATGAAAGTGTCTATATGATCATCAACCATATGTAATGGTTCTCTCACAAGACCATCAACAAAAGTGACCATCTTTTTTTCTTCATGTGAAGGAGGAGTAGAGGCAGGGACATTTTCAAGAGGCTCCTCAAATTCATCACTGAGGCTAGTTTCTTATTGAACTTCATGAACAGGAGGAGAACACGGTTGGACAACCTAAACTACATCAATAGGGAGAAAAGATAATGATTGATCAACATGTTGTGCTTCATCAGGATTCTTTTTTCTCTTCATGGGCATGCTCCTCCATCACCTCTTCATCACACAAATCTTGATTCTTAAAGAAAAGTGCTTCATGTGCCTTTTTGCATAAATATTTATCGCATATAAGGGCTCCACCAATACCTCTTCACTTACAAAGTCACAAAATAAAGTGTCATCAAGATCTTCAAAATGATTACAACTCATCATGTTTTCTTCTTGATCTGTGGGAGGAACAAAGGCCTAGATGTCTTCATAAAATGTAAGGGAAGATATGAGTGTTTCTTCTTCATCAAATGTCTCGTCTGGATCTTCATTGGAATCTTCTTGGTAGATTTCTTCGTATATATGCCCTTCAAGCACTTATTCATCGTCAAGGGTAGGAAATAACTCTCTTATGCGATTCATCATTTCCTCAACAGATTTATTAGCAACCTTTTCCTTTTCCATCTGTAACAATTCCATCTTCGAATCATTACAAGTTTTGGATGAGGGTTCATCCCATGGTGCCATAATTACATTGACTAAAAAGACACCTCAATGGAGTCACCGAGTGAGATCAAGTCTCACCAAAGGAGGGAATGGGGAAAGAGGGAAAGGTGGGTTCGTGGAAAGTGGAGTTGCCAGACAGGCTTCAAGGGAAACTTATCAAAGGTTTAAAAGGGAATGTTCTTCAATGGATTCACCAGGAAAGATAAGGGATAGAGGCTTCGGGAGGGAAGCTTGCCAAAGTGTTGCTAGGGAATTAAGATGATTCAAAAAACTCTCCGTCAATGATGCCAAAATGTTAATGCACAAGTTGTAGGTTGGGAAAATCCTGAACCAACCACCAAAATGGAAACAACTAAGGGAAACTATACCCACTGTCACCTTGATATAGGTCCCACACTTTGAGGGTGACTAGGTCACTCTAGGGAGGTGATCCATGTGACCCTGGGGGGATTGTGATGGATGTAAGGGAAAGAAGAGAAGTGTCCCCCTAAAGTTCAGTGATGGAAGAGGAAAGATGGATTTGATGACTCATCTCCATGTGGTTTAAGATTACCAAGTATTTGGATACCCGCAAAGGGTGCTTGTACCTGCTTGAGACACAAGAAAAGCCACACTTGCATATAGTAATGTTAGGTGGACAAGAAATTTAATATTTCAGTCCCTAATTGCATAAATAATCAATGATATATATCAGAACATAAATATAATAAGGACTTCAATATAAGTTCTAAAAATCCAATTGAATAAGCACGATACAAGCTACTAAAAACTAGTTTAGCTAAACAATGATAGAACAAGACTTTAACATAAAATGAAAGGCTATCATAAAATGATAATTGTAGTGATATTTATCAGAATTATGGCTGTAAAAAACAAGTTATTACATAAATATATTTAGCCACTAAAACTTGCTCAAAACTTTCCGAAAGATGTGTTGTACTTAGTAGATTATGTGGACAAAGTTTAGGCAATTTACAACAGTTAAATTAGGACTTATTGAAGAGTTTGGTTAGGGTTTTCTACAGCCCTAATAATTGTAGGTTAAATTTGTAACAACATCAAGAAATAATTGGATAATTTAAATTCCCTAATGGCTCAATCAAGCATTTATAGCATAGATTTGATTCCACTAGGAACAACCTCAAAATCATGAAATTTCACATTTACCAAAGCAACAATTTTATATATCCAATGCAACAAGTGATGACTAGTGCATTTAATGATTGGGTTAATGGAGTAAAGGAAATAAATAGCTAAAGGTACAACCTCCTTGGGGGTGAAATCCTCTTACTCCCCAAGGAAAGTATCTCTAGATAGGGTTTAGACTAAGAGGGTGTATGCACTTGTACTTCTCTTAGTAAACCCTTATTAAATCAACTATACTTGAGAATAAAATGATGGAGGATAAGGTGGGGGTGTATGACCTTATACTTCCCACCTAGATCTAGAAAAATTANTCCTATAGGTCTATGATAAGCAACCTATTGTACATCACAACATCCCGTCCAAACATAATGCCTACTATTGGAATGGTAGTAAGGTATCAGGCTGCACCTAAACAAAGTCATTTGTTAGTTGTCAAGAGAATATTCAGATACTTTAAAGGAACAATGAACTATGGCCTATGGTATCTTAGGAATCAGAATTTTCAACTATCAGTGTATTCAAATGTTGATTGGGCTAACTACGTGGATGAAAGGAAAAGCACAAGTGGTGGTGCATTCTTCTTAGGATATTCTCTTGTAGCATGGTTGAGAAAGAAGAAAGGTTCCATTTCCTTATCAACTGCAGAAGCTGAATACATTACAACTTCCACTTGCTATACTCAAGTATTATGGATGATTCAGACACTTGCAGACTTGGAGGTAAAGTATAGTGCATCGATCCCAATTCATTGTGATAATACTAGTACCATTAGTGTGTCAAAGAATCCTGTATTTCACTCCAAGACCAAGCA
This sequence comes from Picea sitchensis, assembly GCA_010110895.2. Taxonomy (NCBI): domain Eukaryota; kingdom Viridiplantae; phylum Streptophyta; class Pinopsida; order Pinales; family Pinaceae; genus Picea; species Picea sitchensis. The sequence goes on along the minus strand of SNQJ01S0169346.1, from coordinate 19,929 downwards.
TATACCCATCAAGTATCACTTCTTGAGGGAACATGTAACCAACACTGTTGTTTCTTTACAATATATTCCATCCCAAGATCAGATTGTTGATATCTTCACTAAACCACTTGCAAAGGCTAAGTTTGAGTATCTATGCCAGAAGTTAGGCGTGACCCTGTTACCAAGTTAAATAGTCTATCTGATCAAGGGGAGAGTGCTCCTAGTATATCTGATCAGGGGGAGCACAACGTCACTCTCTGTTCTCTTTGACATTGATGTCAAAGGGGGAGAAAAAGGTGTTGTCTATATGCTACAGTTGGAGGTCTAAGAAGAATAGTGCAGCCTTTCAGGGTTGCCATCAATGCCAAAGGGGGATATTGTTGGCATGTTTACAGGAAGAATTTTCTTTTCATTGATGGAAATAACAACAATGAACCAAACCTCGAAAGTGCAGAAGACGAGAAAGCTCAAAAGAGGAGAAAAGGTCGAGAAAACCTTCTTAGTCATAGAGATCAGAAAGCTTAGGAAGAAGAATGACAGTGGTTGTTGGATCACTAATCCTGAATACCCGATGACCGTTAGATCAACATCCAGTGACCAGAGTAAGCATAGAGGAGAAGTACAGATTTGATCCATTGGATCTTAGCACCGAGGATCAACAATTGTTGGATTCAGAGAAAGATGCACGAAGGTTAAGCCTTGGGATGAGCGTAGGAGAGTGGACTTGTCAAAGTCCCAAAGTCCCGAAGTAAGCAGGGACTGTCCATCGTCAAGACTGACAGGTGGCACATGATCCACAACTCCGGAGCAAATCACTTCGAGAATTTTCAGTTTGAGATCTGAAATCCTTGAAGTCTGGAGATCTAGAGAGCTGAAGTAAACGTCAGTCGTCAGATCATTTTAAAGTGGAAGGAAAGGATAAGATAGAAAAGAAACATCGCAGAAAGATCGAGTCATCAATCTAAGAACACGATCGATGAACAACATTTAGTTCGGGTCTAAAAGTTGCGAGGAGGTTACTGTTCGGGGATTCTCACTTCAGAAGAATTGGCGACTTGAAAAGTTGAAATACCCGAAGTCCCGAAGGCCAAAGTCTTGAAGTGAATGAGGATCCACATCAGCAAGGACACATGACACAATCAGACAATGACAAGTGTCAAGTTGATTCATCATTTCATGTACGTGCAAATCACAAATCCGAGTGACACGTGGCAGCTACTAGGCTCATGACACGTCATCAAGTGACGTAAGTAAGTGATGTCACTCCGAGATTTTTACCACCAGCGATTAGCCTAAAGTCCCAAAGTCCCAAAAGTTGAATACCTGAAGAAGATCCAGACTGTCGATCGCAAGAAGGACGCGTGGCAGAAATCTGTGTAGTTCGGGGAAAGACACTTCGGAAAAAGCGAGCAAAGAAAGTTAAGAGTTAAGATTCCCGAACCCCGGGAACCTGAAGTCAATATCAACCGTCCGATTCTGAGAGACACGCATCAGTGGATCGCTAAATCCAGATAAAATCAAAGGAAGGAGGAAAGGTTGGAAAGTTGAGATTGTTGAACCCCGAATACCCGAAGGGATTGTGACCGTTGATTCGAAGAGGACATATGTCAGCAGATCTTCCATTTAGGAAGATATCTAGTTAGAAGAAACGAGAAGTTGAGACTTGAAATCTCCGAAGTCTGGAGACCCGAAGGAGATCTTGATTGTCGATCCAAAAGGGGACACGTGTAAGTGGATTGTCAGCTCCATTAAAAATCAAAGGAAGGTTGAAAGGTCGAAAAGTTGAGATTTCTGAACCTTGAATACCTAAAGGGATTGTGACCATCGATCCAAAAAGGACACGCGTTGTTGGATCATGGACTCTGGGTGAAATTCTCTGAGAGCAAGCAGAGCTTGAGAATCGAGATTCCCGAAGCCCGAAAGGCAAAATCGATCTCGTTCGTTGGTTTGAAGGGCCACATGTCACTTGGTCATTGAGACTAAGGATCGCGNAAGTGTAGACGAGATCCAAGAGACAGACTCAGAGGAGGAGAAAAGGTTGAGACCTTTGAAGACTAACAAAACCTTCTAAGGCAGAGAGATCAGAAAGCTCGGGAGGAAGAATGAAAGTGGTTGTTGGATCACTAATCCCGAATACCCGATGACCATTAGATTAGTATCTAGTGACTAGAGGAAGCACAGAGGAGAAGTACATATCTGATTCATTGGATGTGAGCGTCGAGGATAAATAGTTGTTGGATTGAGAAATACATGCATGAAGGATAATCCTTTGGATGAGCATAGGAGAGTGGACTTGTCAAATTCCTGAAGTCCCGAAGTAAGCAGGGAACATCCATCGTCAAGATTGACAGGTGGCACATGATCCACAACTCCAGAGCAAATCACTTCAAGAAGTTTCAGTTTGAGATCTAAAATCCCCGAAGTCTAGAGAGCTGGAGATCCAGAGTAAACTTCATCCATCAGATCATTTTAAAATGGAAGGAAAAGATAAGCTATAAAAGAAGCATCACAGAGAGATCGAGTCGTCAATCTAAGAACATGATCAACGAACAACATTTAGTTCGGGTCTAAAAGTTGTGAGGAGGTTACTATTCAGGGATTCTCACTTTGAAAGAATTGGCAACTTGAAAAGTCGAAATACCCGAAGTCCCAAAGGCCAAAGTCCCGAAGTGAATGAGGATTCACTTCAGTAAGCCTACATCAGCAAGGGCACGTGGTGCAATCAGACAATGACAAGTGTCAAGTTGATTCGGCATTTCAGGTACATGCAAATCACAAATCCGAGTGACACATGGAAATTACTAGGCTCATGACATGTCATCAAGTGACGTAATAAAGTGACATCACTCCGAGAGTTTTACCACCAACGATTAGCCTAAAGTCCTGAAGTCCCGAACATTGAATACCCGAAGAAGACCCAGATCATCAATTACTAGAAGGACATGTGGAAAAAATATGTGCAGTTCGGGGAAATACACTCCGGAAAAAGAGAGAAAAGAAAGTTCGAAAGTTGAGATTTCCGAACCCCGAATACCCGAAGGGATTGTGACTGTTGATTCGAGGAGGAAAGATGTCAACAGATCTTCCATTTCAGAAGATATACATTCAAAAGAAACAAGAAGTTGAGACTTGAAATATCTGATGTCCGGAGACCCAAAGGAGATCTCGACCCTCGATCCAAAAGGGGACACGCGTCAGTGGATTGTCATATCCATTAAAAAGAAAAGGAAGGTTGAAAGGTGGGAACGTTGAGATTTTTGAACCTTGAATACCCGAAAGGATTGTGACTGTCTATCCAAAAGGGACACATGTCATTGGATCGTGGACTCCAGGTGAAATGCTCTGGGACCAAGAGGAGCTTGAGAATCGAGACTCCTGAAGCCCTAAAGGCGAAATCGATCTCGTCTGTTGGTTTGAAGGGCCACATGTCACTTGGTTGTTGAGACTAAGGATCATGCATGGACATAGGTAAGAAGGCAGGAAAAGGAAAGAGCCATTGATTGAGGGAATCTTTTAGAGACCGCGATATCGACAATCACACATGATTGTGGGATCGGAAATTGCTCGTAGGTTAATTTTCTGAGGACATGCCGCAATTGAAACCACAGTATCGGAGAAAGGGTATGTGGTAGCTAGAGGTAGATTGCAGGGAGAAAAGTGGTTAATCCCAAAACCACTGTTGGACACGCCTGAAATTGTTCACTTATGCAAATATGTAGCCCGAGGTCACATGCGACAGGGGGATAATGAGAAGAGATCTCACGCTTGAAATCTCGTGGTCATGTGAAGTTCATCACCCAAGGTCATATTGAAATAAAGGGACCTATCACTAACTAGACCAAGAATGTGAAGCACCTTTTGAATAGGTGTTTGGTCACCGCTAGTGGTCACGTGAAGGTAGGGGCTTAGAAGCCAAAGAATCCATAATTGACTCACTGTAACTGACAGAGAATATGAAGAATTTCGACTGCCAGAGAAGCCAAAGAATATTTGGATAACTTCCATTGATGATGAATAGATACATGACAACCACTAGAGAAGACGAAGAGTTTCTATGATGACTGGGCAGAGGACTCAACGTGAGAATCAAATGCAGAACAAAGAATAGTGAGTGTTACTTTCGATAGTGATGCATGTGGGTAGGTAGACATGAAGAGGAGTACCTGAAGAGGAGATGAGAGATGTAGTGTATAGAATGTAGAGGCAACACAGAGTATAAAGAGAAGAAAGAGAACCTGAATAGGGTATCGATGTGCATAGCAGGAGAATGAATAGACGATAGAGGCAGAATAGAGACTAGAATTTGGAAGAGACAGAGAAAGTAAGTAACATTTTGTAAGATTCAATCAGGGTGCTAGGGTGGTGCTAGGGAGGATTGCATTCCTCTAAATTCTAGTTGGTGCTAGAAGATATTCTAGGAGTTGGTGCTTCCTTCTAGTGAGTTCTAGAGAAACCTGGGAGTTGGTGCTTCCATCTAGTTGGTGATAGATAAATATGAGAGTTGGTGCTCTCTACAATTTGTATCTTTCTATCAGTGGTTGTAGCCTCATATTTGAGTTGGAGATCAAAGACTGTGATGTACATGAAAGTTAGAGCTTGATTTTCAGTAACACATGAGAAATCCATGTCTCTATGTATTATGTGTGATGGATCAAATATTGTTTATCTATGCATGTTAGGTTATCAGTAACACATTAAATAATAATTTAGAAAGATTCAGAAAAGAACAAAAAGTTTCAAGCTTATATTATAACTGATTCACCGCCCCTCTTAGTTATATTTCCAACAATTGGTATCAGAGCGGGTTCCTTTTATTTAAAGGTAAATCGGTAAACTTAAACATGACAAGTCATGAAGGAACTTCAACCAATAAGGTCCCCCTTTTCAATGGAACAAAACTTTCCTTATGGAAAGTTAGGATGAGAACCTACATAATGGCTTTAGGTGCAGATGTCTAGGATGTGGTGGAGACTGGTTATGTAAATACATTTGTACTAGCTAATAAGGATGACAAGATATAATTCAGCTTCAATGCTAAAGCTATGAATGCTATTCTAAGTGAGCTTGCAGAAACAGATTTTCTCAAAGTCATGCACTGTGATTCAACAAAAGTTATGTGGGACAAGCTGATAAGTAGTTATGGAGGTGATGAAAAAGTGAAAGACGCAAAACTTCAGACTCAAAGACTGAAGTTTGAGAAGTTGAATATGGATGAATATGAAACTATCAGTAAGTACTTATTACGTATATAAGAACTTGCCAACACTATGAAAGGCCTAGGTGAAACGATAAATGATTATTTTCTAATACATAAAATATTAAGATCTTTTCCTCATAGATTTAAATCAAAGGTCTCTACTATAGAGGAAATAACCGATCTTAAAACATTGACACTAGATCAACTTCTCGGAACCCTAGCTGCTTATGAAATAAGAATCACCAAAGGTAAATCCACTACAAGAGAGGCATCTTTTAAAGTAGAGAAAAACACAAACTCCGATATAGATGAGATTGAAGCAAATTTTGTGAGAAGACCGAAGAAAGGATCAGACAAATGCAAAGGTAAACTTCCCTTCAAATGTTTCAACTATGGTAAGATAGGTCATTTTTCATCTAAGTGTCCTCACAAAATAAAGGATCAGGCATATGACGATGAAGAGAAGAACAAAAACAAAAAGGTCTATAAAGAGAATAATTTTAGGAAGAAAAGCCTTTGTGTAAAGAATGATGACGATCCCTCAAATGATGAAAGGAGTGACTCTTCTATTGAAGATAAAATAAATGATATCATGTTAATAGATTTAGAATATCTAAAAACTGAAGATATAGGAAGTGAGTTCGTTGACTGTGAAGAAGAAGTAGATATTGAATTAGAACTTGTTAGTGCCATGGAATAGATTGATAGACTCAGAGAAGAGAAAAGAAAACAAAAACAGTTACTTCTTAGGTATGAGAAAACATGCAAGGAATGATATGAAGAAATTAATATGTTGAAGGTTAAGTTAGAAGAAGCTAATAAGAATGAAGACATCCTTAAACAAAAATTGAAGGAAGCCGAAACAAAAGGTGAAAAATTGGAAGTTGAAGTAGTGACCGTCATAAAAGATCTAGAAAAATTTCAGACCTTGTATCATCGGAATCTGACAAGTATTAAAGCCTCAGAAGGATTAGCCTCCATTCTGAATCAGCAAAGGAATTCAAAGTTGAGAACTAATTTGGGATATGAAGAGGGATCAAGTAGTGGTCATCCAAGCAACAACAAATCCATCAAGTTTGTCAAATCTACAACTACTCACAACAACAAACTTGCAGAAAAAAAGGAAGAGAATCATCCGCCAAGGGGAGTGAAGGAAAAGATATGAGAACTGAATCTGAAGAACAAAGAAATAATACACTCTCTTCTCAAGAAAATAATTAGCATGGAAGAAATCAACCTGCTCAAAGAAGACAACCATTTTCCAGGTACAAAGATTTTTTCTATGGATATTGTTTTTACTGCTCTAACTTTGGCCACAAAGTTGTAAATTGTTCTCTAAGATTTAGACATGAGCAATCAAGACAACCAAGGAATAAATACCTATCTCAACAAAGAATGGGATAGCCAAGTTACAAACAACTGCATATTGCAAATCATGTGATGGATGGGGGAAAAATGCAGACTAAGCATAACAATCGTTATGATCCTTTGTTCAATGAACCAAAATGTTACATCTACCATAATTATGGACATAAATCGATAGATTGTCGCTTAAATAACTATAAGCTAGATTCAAATCACAACACTGAAAACGTCAAGGTTTGGAAGAAGAATGAAAATAACAAGTGTGGATTGGTGTTGTCATCTCAAAGACAAAAAGACTCATGGTGTATTGACAACAGATTCTCCAGTCATATGACAGGTGACAATAGTAAGTTCCGATCACTCATGGAAAATAAATTAGGAAGTGTGACCTTTCGAAATGATGCTCTGGGAAAGATCAAAGGTAAAGGTCTAGTAATATTAAGTAATGGAAGAAGCAAATATCAAGATGTATTATTTGTTGATGGTTTAAAGAATAATCTTCTCAATGTCAATCAAATATGTGATAGAGGATGTGAAGTCACTTTCACTACCAAGAATTGTAAAATAAAGATAGTAAACATAGGAGAGTTTCTTGCAAAAGG
>SNQJ01S0169346.1:0-12776 GCA_010110895.2 Picea sitchensis | reverse complement strand
AATCAAATCCAATATGATGCTACAACATTTCAGAAATGCAAACTAATCACTAAGATGTACTTTTTTCATTTGTATGCGATAATCAATTCAATGCAAAATTTCTCCTGCCAACTACCTTTTCAGATCAAGGAGATTCAGACAAGAAAATGCAAATTTCGCACAAACAACACACCCTTTTGCAATCAAACAAGAGAAATAAAATCAAAAATGCAAAAGGAAGGAGAAAGAGATTGGATCAGATGACCTCAAAGAACCAAATGAGAAGATTTACAGACTTAAAATGTCCTTCACTAGAGTTCCCGCTCAATCGGATAGGAGAGAAGAAAGCAAGGGATCGATTTCAAGCTCTCAACAACAAAAACTCAAAAAGAATGAAGAAGGGCATAAAATCTGAACAATAAGGTGTTTTATTCTCAAGATGAAGGATGTCAAAGGTCAAGGGAAGAAACATTGAATCTCAAAGCAGCTCAGCAAGTAAGAAACAGGGTTTTTAACCTCAAAAATGTAATTTTTTGAAGGGATTTTGTGAAAAGGGGCTGGCGCTCTGGTGTAAGGGACACCAGTGCGTTATAAATATCTATCCAACACTATAAGGGAGTGCTGGCACCCTACTAACAAGGGAGGGGAGCGCTGGTGCCCAAAAACTCACAAAAAGTCCAAAAAAAAACCCAAATTTTGATCAAATTTTGACAAACAAGCTGAGTGTGATGGGATAAAGAGTCAATCAGCAAGTCCAATCAGATAAATGGGGTGAACAAGGTCTGAAAAGAATCAGGTAAGACAAGGTCTATGAGGAAAGACAAAACTAAGAAAGTTCTGATTCGATCCCCAGTGGAGTCGCCAGTTTCTGTTGTAGGAAAATCTCCCTATGGACAGGTAGATTGCCTCAAAGAGCTTGACCTTAACTCTAAGAAATAAAATGCTTAACGTGGACACTGAATTCCTTTCAAAACTATACAAACTAACACATGAGAAGGAAGGAGAACAAAAGTACCTCTTTATCGACGTTTGTCCTTGCACACTCCGAGTTGAGCTCCGATCCTTTGCTCCTCGCTGAGCCCTATAGACAAACAAGATACGACCACTTCCTACTCTATTGATATTAGCTTGAAAATAGACCTATCTATCAATGATAAGTTCATGTAACATCAGACACAAACTAGAAAGAAACAGGCCAAGCGTGTCATATTAATGAGAATAACGACAGCAGTACTTACAATCGTAGATGCGAATGCGACAGCTTCATGAAGTCCCCTTCGTCTAACCCTTGCTCGAAAGATCCACAACCTGGATGAGAACAGCTTCACTGATCACTCTCCTTTGGTTGACTGTGTGTTTCCTATGAGATCATAGGTTTCATGCTAGCAATTCTTCCCCCTTTTCCACCATCATAGATCTTTCTTATATAGGTTAAGAGGAGCTTAACCTCTTGAGTTATCTTTAGAACAAGTTGAGGAACTTCCTCCTTAGATCAGGGATCCCCTGATCAAACCAAGAATTCGAATGCAACTGCCTTCTAAACTTGAAAGATCCTCCCCTTATTCTCCTCAACGGGCCAACTACTGCCTCAAATTAGGCAGCGCTCCCTCAAAAGGGGCATCAAAGCGTAGTAGCACTCCCTAGGAAGATTGAGGGAAGCGCCAATTCTCCAAAGGTGGATAGTGATCCTTCAGATGGGAAGACAAGTGTTATAACGCTCCCTGGGGCCTTATAGGGGAGCGCCAGCGCTCCTAAGGCTGATGTAGGGGAGCGCTCACCCTCATAACCTTTGTTTAAGAGCTCTTCTCAGGTGATAAGAGTTCCTTGACTTCAATTAACCAGTTCCCCTTCTCCAAATCAAGTGTATGAGATGTTTTAAGTGCATCCTTAGTGTCTTCGTTATGGCAGTATGCTTGAACAACGTCTGCAACACTTGTGAACAACTTGCGACACTTGCGAAAGTTGTAAGGAAGATGCGACACTTACGACAATTGAGAGAAACATGCGACACTTATCCAGTTGAGTAATTTTGACGTGTAACACACATGTGTAAGTTTTCATTGAATATACTATTCTTGCTTTCACTTTGTTTGGTTTGTGTTTCATTGCAGATCCAATATCACAAGAGCACCGAAGTGGAGTAGGGACAACAAAGACATAAGGAAGCGATATTCAAAGGTATGTCATTTATCTCTTCTTTGATAGTAAACTCAATGATTAAAGCTTAGGGAAAGCATCATGTCCTGTCTTGTTTTCTTATAGATCCAGGTGGATCTAGGGAGATCAGTTTATGTCCGCATTCATCGATTTATCCAATAACACCTACTAAATATCTAACATGAAGATGTAGTTTGCATGTTGTTTCCTTACACTTTTTCAGGTAGAGTGTCTACTTGGTATTTCATCCTACCCCTCGGATCTATAACTGGTTGGGATAATTTTGAGAGAGATTTTGTCAGAAAATTAAAGGAAAGGAAAACAATTGCATCTTTGCACAAGGAGTTAGGAGCCATTAATATGGAAAAAAGAGTGAAAGTGAAATATTTCAAACAAAGGATTCTCAATGGCATGATTAAGTTTTCCAATGATACAATTCTTTCTCAATCCTTATCCATTGAATATTATAAAACAACCTTGATGCCTTATTTAGGAATGTTTTTCAAATGGGATAATAAGAACACCTTGGCACCTAATTTTGATGCAGCTGGAATAGTATAAAGAGAATCATCCTCTTATGATAATCAATCACATTCTGAGGAAACCAAATCAACTAGAAATAAACCTTTTTTGTTAACTAAACCACCCAAAAAGGAGCCAAATGATATCGACAATGTGATGAAATTAGTTAAGAAATTATCAAACGAAGTTGTAGATATCAAGAATAATGTTGGAGATGGGTCATAAAATCCTTGTACTTTTCACTCGTTCTTTAAGGAACAAGATAATCTGCTAAGGCCACTAGAACCCTCTCATATGACCTTAAAGTTATAGAGCTTCAAAAATGATAATTTATTCTCTTACTACCAACAAAACCACTCAGAATGAACTTTCCCTAAATGGGTTAACTCCATGACCCTGGTGATCAATCAATTATTAGATAAGTAGATTCTAAATGATGAAAACCCCGCAGAAGCCCAATGTGATACTAATGAAGAATTTCCTCCGGAATATGCTATGTGTTTTTGGTACTGGTGTCCAAAATCAGATGATGAGAATATAGAAGAAATCTTTGTAGAATATACACTAATAATAAAATTTGTTTCTCAATGAAATTATAATCTACATAGCAAAGGTCCAGTCCCTAACGTCCCTTCTTCCAAAGATGACAAGATTCCCTTGAGGAAAATAACTCCTCCACCTACTTCCCCAAATCCAAATGATTCAAATTAAGGGAAAACCAATGGAAAATCAAGAAACGTTTTTCCAACCAATAAAGATAAACCAAGTATGTCTAACTCATCTAGGAACAATACCAAACTAAACGTATCAACAAACAACAACAAAACATGTGAGCCAAAATCGATCCAAATAGTGAACAACCCAAACACACATTCCCTAGATTATAAGGTGATAGAAGACATGAGTAAAATGAAAGACAACATTTCCATGTTTGATATATGTTCATTACCACAACAACGTGAGCTCTTACATGATGCTTTCAACCCCAATGATGCTCATACAAATATTTTCGATGCTACCGAAAACATCCTTCCAAATGATGAGTCACATAAAGTACACAAGGAACAAATTACAATATCCATAAACGCAACAAGAATATGCACATATTCAAAATCGTAGGTCCCACCTTTTCTGCTCACCTATGAAAATTTTAATTTGAATGTGCATAATTGTCTAGTATATTTAGGTGTGTCCTCTAACTTAATGCCTTTTACTATCTACAAAAAACTAAATGTTGTTCTGCAAATCAAAAAAACTAGAATTATAAAGTTGGACAAGACATGTTAAAGTAAAGGGAGAACTCAAGGATGTCTTAATTAGGATTTCAACTGATCCTAGGGTGAATCAAACAATATATATCGTTGTTGTTGACATACCATAAAGTTACAGTTTTGTATTGAGAAGGGATTGGCTGRCCAAACTCAAGGATACTTTTCCATCAATTGGTCTCACTTGTGGCTTCCATATAAAGGTAAGGAAAACCAAATTGGAGTGAACAACAAATCCCACATGAAACACATGGTAACGAGATTGGAAGGTAAGAATGAACCGATAAGTTTTGCACATTTTATCTTCGGTAATTATTTCTTTGAAACTGACCATGGATGTTCTAAAGCACAGACATATGAAGTATAACCATATTTAAAATGTGAATTCTCTCCATGAACACACAATAGTGCTTGTATCATATTAACTAACCTAGGTTTTAGTTCAATTAACATTTTTTTTTTATGAAATGTGGTCTATGTTCTATGATGGATCTAAGACTCAAGAAGGAGCCAAAGAGAGATGTGTCCTAATCAACCCTGAACAAGGTAAAATACTCATATCCTGTTGCCTAGAATTTGAATGCACCAACAACACTATAGAATATGAAGCCTTAGTTCAAGGTCTGAAAAGGGCCATGGATCTCAAGGTGTTTGGTGACTCTAAAATAATTGTTCGACAATTAAGAAATATTATTCATTGTCTATCCCCGCATCTCAAAGAATATAAACAAGAGGTATGGAATCTTCTTTACTCTTTCGATGCATTCAATATTAGTTTTGTACCTCATAGTCAAAATATAGATGCAGATTTATTGGCCAATGTCGCATATAGGTTCATTCCCCTTGATGATATTTTTTTAGTTGAAATGATTATCAGGCCATCCATACCAAAAAACATCACAAATTGGCGAGTATTCGATGGTGGCACTCAAATTATCAACTTTCTCACCAGTTCAGACACTTTCCAAGATGCAGTGATCGATGATGAAACACATCAATAAGAACTGAAAAATTATCAGGATGAATCAAATAAAGTAAACAAAAATTGTGTTCCGAAGAATGTTTTAACTCTTGAAAAATTATTTGATCTGCAATATAAGTTCAGGAGGCCTACCAACCCAAAAACCAACAATTTGACTATGATTCATTTTTTGGTCAACCTTGGAACCTTTAAACAACCTGTTGTCCCTATTTTGTGGGATAACTAAGGAGATTATGTCTCAAGGCCCTTAGGTTGTAGATATGGAGTGTTGAGAGACTACATGACCAACAATGTCCACTTTCACATACAGATACCCTTCTCACCACCACAGAGGTTAGGATTTTCAGGAAGCCATCCACCACACCCACTGGATTCTGAAAGGAAATGAGCCTTACTCCGTGAGGTACAAATCAAGTATTATGGTGAGTGTCGTTTCAATATTTGAGGTATTTTGAGTATGTTGTATCTTAGTCTGCTTTAGATTTCATGGTATATGTTTGGACATTGTTCCTTTTGCCTTGTTTGGCCTTGGTGTTAGACATTGTTCCCTAGTAAGTGGTTTTCCCTGGGAATGGGTTTTCTACTAGGAACTCCCTTGAAGATCCATCATACTATTCCCAACCATACTTACCACTTTCCATCACTAAAACCTGCCCCGTTTCGTTGTCTCTTGGGATTTTAGGGTATATTGACCCAAGAAGGGTTGTCCCTCATTTTATGGGAAGAAGGGGCTCAAGGCCCAGAGGGATTTTTGTTGGTTAAGAATATAAAATCCTATATATAGACCTTCCATATGATTTTCCCATAGATCTCTTGAGAAAGAAATGAAACACTTCTCTGTAAAAAAGGGGGGATCCATAAGAATAAATGATTATGAATGCTTAAAAAGTTAGTTGGAGGATAGCAGGTCTCATCATGAGTTGGCCTATCATGATCATGGGTATCTAGTGGTATGACATTACCATGATGTAGTCAACAATTCATGGTAATGGCTCTCATTTTCCTGGATGAGAAAAAGGGGGTCTCATCACGAGCCATATTTTTCATTTCTGCAAGGTATTTGAGAGTGACATTGTCATTATCTGGACACCACTCTAGGGAATTGACCTTCAACTCATCCTTAAAACATGAAATAAATAAATAATGGAAGGAGAATGGGCTTGGAAAAAGTGCATTGCAAACGAAGGTGCCGCACACCCTCTACAAAGGAACCCATGAATGAGACACTACAACCCCTTATATGTCATGAACCCCATGCCTAGTGAGTCTTGACCCATAACCACTTCATACAATTCACATGGATTATAGAAGTATCACTTGGGAAACAATCCTTTACCTAGGGAGAAATCTACCCAATAGGAAATCTTTTCAACCCTCCCATATCCAATCTTTGCAAGTTGCATAAAGTCTTTGAGAACTTATTAGTTTGACCGGGTAATCTTTGGTGCACATGCCTAGGTGGTTCATTTATTTATTTGATTTACTCATCAAGATATTATGACTTGAGATCCTTGGAGGGTGTGATTATTTGTCTTTGCAGGATCTAGTTGGTTGACATTTTTGGAGGAACAAGCCTAGCTTGGGATTCCATTGTGATTGAGGCCCACGGGTTTGATGACAAGGGCCTGCATGCCAGATGAGAGAGATGAACCTTTGGAGGCATAGAAGATGACTTGAGAGACATAACCTTTCACTTACATGCTAAAACATTTCGCTAGGAGAGGGAAAAAGTCACATTTTGAGGATTGATGTCACATATAAGGGATAGGGTTTGGTGGCGAAGGCATGGTTCATTGACACATGTACGTTGTGAGGAGAAAAAGGACTTGACCATGAGGAGATGGCCTAGGTGATTGACATGTGGCCTTTGAAGGCCTAATGATGCATCTCCAACTCCAACGATTTTCTCCTAATGTCAAAATGTCCCCTAAACGGGTGACATCCTCTTGTTTTAGGGTTTTATTTTGTGTAAACATGAATTGTTTAATATATATATATATATATATATATATATATATATATCCTCATAATAGGGTCACTGACAGTCAACCCAAAGGCATACATCCAGTCATCATCATGGGACATGCCTAACCCCAATGGAGCTAGAGAATTTAACCCACGACCTCATGATAGAGGGTCAATGACTTAACAATGGTGGATCCAACCAACTAGGCTACCCGACTGGGATACAATTTTGTTTAATATTGTTTGTCTAAAGGGGAAAGATTAGGTTTGTTGACCCCTAATTTTTTGGTTTACCCTAAAATTATGTGGAAAAACTATGTTAGTGATATTTTCTATAAATAGAGATCATAAGATCTCATTTTGACAACATATCTCTCCCATTTGGAGGGGCCTTGGACTGAAATTTTCTTTGTATTTGGTGTTGGAAATATAGCTGAGAGAGGGGGTGAATCGGTTATAATATAATCTTGAAACTTTTTGTTCTTTTTTGAATCTTTCTAAATTATTATTTAATGTGTTACTGATAACTTAACATGCATAGATAAACAATATTTGATCCATCACACAAAATACACAGAGACACAGATTTCTCATGAGGAAACCCATAAAGGGAGAAAGCCTCTTCTTCTTAGGATGTCAATCAAGCTCCAACTTTCATGTACATCACAGTCTTTGAGATCCAACTCAAATATGATGCTACAACCTCTGATAGCAAGCTACAACTTGCAGAGAGCACCAACTCTCATATTTCTCTAGCACCAACTAGATGGAAGCACCAACTCCGAGGTTTCACTAGCACCCACTAAAAGGAAGCACCAACTCCCAGAATATCTTCTAGCACCAACTAGAATTTAGAGGACTGCAATCCTCCCTAGCACCACCCTACCACCCTAATTGAATCTTACAAAACATTACTTACTTATTTTGTCTATTCCATCTTCTATTCTCTATTCTGCTTCTATCCTCTGTTCATTATCTTGCTGTGCACATTGATACCCTATTCAACTTCTCTTTCTTCTCTTTATACTCTGTGTTTCCTCTGCATTCCATACACTGCATCTCTCATCTCCTTTTCAAGTACTCCTCTTTATGTCTACCTACCCACATGCATCACTATCAAAAGTAACACCCATTGTTGTTTGTTCTGCATTTGAATCTCACGTCGAGTCCTCTACCTGATCATCATAGAAACTCTTCATCTTCTCTGGCAGTTGTCCTGTATCTGTTTATCATTAGTGGCAGTTATCCAAAGATTCTTTGGCTTCTCTAGATGTCGAAACTCTTCATTTTCTCTATCAGTTACAACCAGTCGATTATGGCTTCTTTGGATTCTAAGCCCCTACCTCCACGTGACCACTGGCGGTGACCAAATGCCTATTCAAAATTCACTTTGTGTTCTTGGTCTAGCGAGTGATAGGTCCCTTTATTTCAATATGACGTTGGGCGATGAAATTTACATGACCATAAGATTGCGGGCGAGAGATCTCTTCTCGTTAGACCCCTATCACATGTGACCTCGGGCTATGTATTTGCATAAACAAAAGATTGTGAGTGTGTCCAACAGTAGTTCTAGGATTAAACTCTTTTCTCCCCACAATCTACCTCCAACTACCATCTACCCTTTCTCTGATATCGTTGTTTCAACTGTGGCATGCCCTCAAAAAATTAACCTGCAAGAAACTTTTGATCCCGTAATCATGCGTGATCATCGATATCATGATCTCTGACAGATTCCCTCGATCAATGACTCTTTTATTTTATTTCCTTCTTACCTCCATCCACGCGTGATCCTTAGTCTCAAAAACCAAGTGACATGTGGCCCTTGAAACCAATGGATGAGATCGATTTCACCTTTCAAGCTTTAGGAGTTTCGATTCTCAAACTTTGCTTGCTCCTGGAGCATTTCACCCAAAGTCCATGATCCAAAGACGCGTGTCCCTTTTGGATCGATGGTCACAATCCCTTCGAGTATTAGGGGTTAGGAAATCTAAACTTTCTGACCTTTCAACCTTCCTTTGATTTTTAATAGAGCTGACAATCCACTAACACGTGTCCCCTTTTGGATCGATGGTCGAGATCTCCTTCAGGTCTCCGGACTTTGGAAATTTCAAGTCTCAACTTCTCATTTCTTTTGACTCGATATCTTCCAAAATGGAATATATGCTGACATCTGTCCTCCTTGAATCAATGGTCACAATCCCTTCAGGTATTTGGGGTTCGACAATCTCAACTTCCCAAATTTCTTTGCTCGCTTTTTCCGGAGTGTCTTTCCCATCACTGCACAGATTTCTGCCATGCGTCCTTCTGGCAATCGATGGTCTGGATCTTCTTCGGGTATTCAATGTTCAGGACTTTGGGACTTTAGGCTAATCACTGGTGATAAAACTCTCACAGTGGCGTTACTTTCTTACATCACTTGATGATGTGTCATGATCCTAGTAGCTGCCATGTGTCACTCAGATTTTTGATTTGCACGTACCTGAAATGTCGAATCAACTTGACACTTGTCATTGTCTGATTGTGCCATGTGTCCTTGCTAACATAGGCTTGCTGACATGGATCCTCATTCACTTCGGGACTTCGTGTATTTCAACTTTTCAAGTCACCAATTCTTTCGAAGTGAGAATTCCTGAATAGTAACCTCCTCACAACTTTTAGACCCAAACTAAATGTTGTTTCTCGATCATGTTCTTATATTTATGGCTCGATCGTTCTACAATGTTTCTTTTATAGCTTATCCCATCCTTCCACTTTAAAATGATTTAACGACTGACGTTTACTCCAGCTCTCCAACTCTCCGGACTTTGGGGATTTCAGATCTCAAACTGAAAGTTCTTGAAGTGATTCTGTCCAGAGTTGTGGATCGTGTGCCACCTGTTAGTCTTGACGATGGATAGTCCCTGCTTACTTCGGGACTTCAGGACTTTGACAAGTCAGTTCACCTACGCTCATCCAAAGGCTTATTCTTCGTGCATGTATTTTTGAATCCAATGAATGTTTCTCCTCGGCGCGTAGATCCAACAGATCAGATCTGTACTTCTCATTTGCACTTCCTCTAGTCATTGGATGCTAATATAATGGTCATCAGGTATTCAGGATTAGTTATCCAACAACCACTATCGTTATTCCTCCTGATCTTTCTGATTTCTCTGAATTAGAAGGTTTTCTTAGTGTTCAAAGGTATCGACATTTTCTCCTCCTGCGAATTCGTCTCTTGGATCTTGTCTGCACTTCTGGAACCCACTATCTCTTATGAGATTTCTCTTCTTCTGCACTCTCAAGTTTTGGTTCACTACTGTTCTTTCCATCAATGAAAAGAACATTATTCCTGTAAACATGCCAACAATCTCCCCCTTTGGCATTGATGGCAACCCTGAAAGGCTGCACTATTCTGCTTAGACATCCAACTATAGCATACATACAAAACCTTTTTCTCTCGCTTTGAAATTAATGTCAAAGAGAACAGAGAATGAATCTGTGATCCCCCTGATCAAATATACTAGGAGAACTCTCCCCATGATCAAATAGACTATTTAACTTGGTAACATGGTCACACCCAACTTCTGGCGCAGATACTCAAACTGAGCCTTTACAAGCAGTTTAGTGAAGATATGAACAATCTAATCTTGGGATGGAATATAATGCAAAGAAACAACAGTGTTGGTTACCTGTTCCCTCAAGAACTGATACTTGATGGGTATATTCTTAGTCTTGGAGTGAAATACAAGATTCTTTGACACACTAATGGAACTAGTATTATCACAATGAATTGGGATTGGTGCACTATACTTTACCTCCAAGTTTGCAAGTGTCTAAATCATCCATAATACTTGAGTAAAACAAGTGGTAGCTACAATGTATTCATCTTTTGTAGTTGATAAGAAAATGGAACCTTTCTTCTTGCTCAACCATGCTACAAGAGAATATCCTAAGAAGAATGCACCACCACTTGTTCTTTTCCTTTCATCCATGCAGTTAGCCCAATCATCATCTGAATAGACTAATAGTTGAAAATTTTGATTCCTAGGATACCATAGGCCATAGTTCATTGTTCCTTTCAAGTATCTGAATATTATTTTGAGAGCTAACAAATGACTTTGTTTAGGTGCAGACTGATACCTTCCTAACATTCCAACAACATGCATTATGTCTGGACGGGATGTTGTGATGTACAATAGGCTACCTATCATAGATCTATAGGAACAATGATCAACATCAGGTGAGTCATCATCCTTTGCAGACCAATATAGCCTTATTTCTTACAATATTTCCTTTCTCATTCATCTTATTTTTGTAGACCCATTTGGATCCTATTACATTTTTATTTGTTGGCCTAGGAATGAGTTCCCAAGTGTCATTCTTTTCAATCTGATCCAGTTCCTCATTCATTGATTTTAACCAATTTACATTTTCACTGCCTTCATTGAAGTTCTTGGGTTCCACCATGAATATGAAGGCTATATGTGATTGCTCGATGTCTTTGATTATCCTCCTCCTAGTTTGTAAATCTTTGTCTTTCTCACCAATTATATGACTTTCAGGATGATTCTTTTAAGTAATTCGATAGGAAGGATTTGATGTTGATTGTTGTCCTAACTCTTCTTGTTTGGGTGTCTCTTCTCC
Source organism: Picea sitchensis (assembly GCA_010110895.2). Lineage (NCBI taxonomy): Eukaryota > Viridiplantae > Streptophyta > Pinopsida > Pinales > Pinaceae > Picea > Picea sitchensis. Next base: position 1,280 of record SNQJ01S0169346.1, on the reverse strand, counting down.
ACCTGATTCATCATATTGTTGTGACTCTCGGATTTGTTGTTCTTCATTTTCATTATTCTCATCATATTTTTCATCTGGCTTAGTGATTATTCTCCGTTGATCTCTTACAGGAGCTTCTTCATCAATTTGAACATCAATATAGTCTAATAATTTATGCATTCTTTTGTTAAAGCATCTGTAACCTTTATTGTTCGCTACATATCCTAAGAAGATATCTTCATCAGCTCTACTATTAAATTTTCTTATATGATCATCATTAGTTTTGATGTAGCATTTACTTCCAAATAATTTGAAGTGTTTGATGGATAAAGGTCGACCAAACCATATTTCATGTGGAGTTTTATCATTGTTTGGCCTTAGATATGCTTTGTTTAGAATATGAACAGTTGTGTGAACAACCTCCACCCAGAAGGTTTGTGAAATGTCCCTTTCATTCATCATGGCCCTTGCCATCTACTGAACTGATCTATTTGGGCATTCTACAACTTCATTTTGTTGAGGAGTACCTGGAATAGTATATTCTCTTTTAATTCCATGTCTATTATAGAATTCTTTGAAATCTCTTGACATAAATTATCCTCCTATGTCTGAGCGAATTGCCTTTAAATTTCTTCCTATTTGATTCTCGGCTAATTCCTTAAACGTTTTGAACTTCTCAAACACATCATATTTTTCTCTCAAAATGGAAACCCACGTACGTCTAGAGAAGTCATCAATGAACGACATAAATTAACGTTCTCCTCTAGTTCCTTCTTTTCGGGATGTCCCACACAGATCCATATGAACAAGTTGAATCGGTTTCTCTGAAGATGTGAAAATATTCGATTTGAATTGGGCACAAGTCAACTTCCCCATTTGGTAGGACTCACATACAGAGTTATTAGTCTTAGATATTTTTGGAAGGTCTTTCACAACACCTTCATTATTCAGTTTGACAATATGATCAAAATTCAGGCATCCAAGCCTTCTGTTCCATAACCAACTTTCATCATTTTTTCATAAATTACATTTCTCCTTATATTCCTTCAGAACATTTACATTATTTTCGGTTCTAACCCCTTTTGCAAGAAACTCTCCTATGTTTACTATCTTTATTTTACAATTCTTGGTAGTGAAAGTGACTTCACATCCTCTATCACATATTTGATTGACATTGAGAAGATTATTCTTTAAACCATCAACAAATAATACATCTTGATACTTGCTTCTTCCATTACTTAATATTACTAGACCTTTACCTTTGATGTTTCCCAGAGCATCATTTCGAAAGGTCACACTTC
>SNQJ01S0169345.1:20714-31898 GCA_010110895.2 Picea sitchensis | reverse complement strand
GGTACTTATCTATGTATTATTAGTCTCACAAAAAAAATTCCATTTGAATCTTCACAAAAACAATTATAGAAAATATTTCAAGATGACATGTTTGACACTAATTTCAGGATTAGTAAAAATCCTTAATTTCCACAACCTATATTTTTTAAAATATAGCAAACCAAAACTTGAAATTTTTACAACATGTACTTCACTGTGTGTTCTTATTCTCCCAAAAGTTTCATTATATAAAAATTCCCACAAAAATATTGTAGAAAAAATTCCATGGTAACTTGTTTGAAGGAGAAAAACCCTAGGATCATATGCTCGGAAAAAAAATGTTATGAACCAAACTCCACAAATTGAATAAGAATAAAAAAACGAAGTAAATCCATCCTTGAGAATGATAAAGAGTCATTGAATAATAATCCACTTCGAGAGGGAAATTTCCTTTTATAATATGTTCAATGCACAAGACAATATGCATATACAAATGAATATCATTTATTATAAATAGTAAATAAAGTGAGCATGCTAGTAACATGTTGGATTATTCACTAAAACTAAGAGGGGGGTGAATCAGTATTAGGCACATTTTACCAATTTTAATCACAATATGAAAGCATTTAAGATATCAACAATTTTTCATTTATGATTGCATTCAAGATACCATAAACATACAAACACAAATACACAACACACAATATTTTTACGTGGAAACCCAAATGGGAGAAAACCACATAATTATTTATTTTATATCAGAAGATTACATTCATAGGAAGAACCAAATTCCAAAATCATCCAACACCAACTGGAAGGAGGATCCAACCTAAAGGAAGTTACAATTCCTTTTCCTTGCCCCTTCCTTCTGCCCTTGAATATAAATAAGAGAATCAACTTGTCATTGTTGTTGTCACTGATACTGATATATTATCGTAATAAAAAATGATACAACCACATAAAATTCATGCCAAAATATCCAAGAATATCCTCCAAATCATGTGCTCAAAATCACCAGGATATGCATCAAACCATTTGCCAAGACATCCAATATGTGCCTCAAAGAATATACCATGCCTCAAAGCATATACCCAACATGTGCCGTAAACATGTGCCAAAATATCCAATTGTACCTCAACCATGTGCTAATACCTCCAAGATATGCCTCAAACATATGCCAAAATCATCAATATATAACCTTCAAAACATATATAAGAACATACCTTTCAACATGTGAATAAATTGGTGCATGAGATATCAGATATTCATACCTTCCTTAACTTTAGAATAAATAAGAATACCTTCCTCAAAAAATTTCTCAGCCTTGTGGGACTAGACCGAGCAACAGGAAGGGCCTGAAATGAAAATACCAGGAAAACCAGTGGGGGCCCCATGAGACACCCTATACTTGACCTATGGGGATCTTCTCAAATAGGGTTTTTCAAAAAACCTTCTCCAATCTACGGCTCTGAGCACTCCCTCCTTCACTACTTTGTTTTTCACTAAGAAAACACATCCTTTATTGGTGAATAAATGAGACGTTATTGATGTGTATTTATACCCTTCCAAGTAACTTCTTTACTTGATCTTCAATTTGAACTGTAACTTCTTTTTTTGCAACAAATTTTATCCTTTAATTAATTTTTGGGGCCGACTTGTAACTTCTTGTCCTTAGATCTGAGGCTTCTTCACTTGCTTTCGAGGATTCATATTTAAGAGGACATAAATTCTCAACTGTGAGGAACCACGTGGTGTGCCACCTACAGTTGGAAATGACTTGATGAGGAATATTAATCCAATGATTTTTTTCATCCGTTTTCAATTCCCTTTACCCTTGTTTTCCTCAATCAACTTTGGGATTCATGACCACACCTTTAGGGCTTCTTAACTACTTAACCACTTAACCATTTTTCCAGGGATTCGTGTGTACTTATTCAAAGAGTCTTCCTATGAGGGCCATGACTAAAGTTATGGCATAAGGGGACCCTTTTGGAGACTTCTTCAAATACACCCATCACTTCTATAGGCTTTTGGACTTCTTCTAGGGTTGACATCAATGAAAACCATTTTTTCAACAATCTCCACCTTTGACATTGATGTCAACACTCATACTCCCCTTATGACCATTTCTCCCCCTATCTTCATGCTTCTGAAATTTTCTCTCTCCCCCTTTGACATCAATTGAAAAGGGTAACTCCCCCTGACGATTTCTCTCCCCCTATCTTCTTTGCAAAATGTTGTGTAGATCATTATGGGCCGACAGAAACTACTCCAAGTTTCTATTGAAGATACTCAAATGTATCTCTTGGGATAGGTTTGGTGAAGATATATGTAATCTCTTCTTTTGTCCCAATGTACTCAAACTTGACATTCTTTTATGTGACTTGTCCCAATTTACTCCAACTTTATCGAAATATCTTTGCTCTTGGAATGCATCACTGGATTCTTGGAGATACTTATAGAACTGGTATTGTCATAGAATATTGAAATAGGCTCGTAATATTCTACTTTTATTTCTTGCATGATTTTATTCATCTAGAGGAACTGAGTGCAACATGTTGTTGTTGCAATATATTCTACTTTTGTGTAGACAAGGATACTTAGGACTGCTTCTTACTTAATGAGGACACCAGAGAATCACCCAAGTAGAAGGTTTCTCCATTGGTACTTCTTCTATCATCAATGCTTCCTGTCCAATTTACATATGTGTAGGTGACCATATTCATCCCATTCCCTTTCGGATACCACAATCCAAACTATGTTGTTCCTTTGATATATATGAAGATCCTCTTTACTGCCACAACATGTGTTTCCTTTGGTGCTTATTGAAATCTTTCAACCTATCCAACTGCTTGCATCACATCTAGTCTTGAGGTTGTCACATAGAGTAGGATGCCAATCATCGATCTAGAGAGTCTTTGATATGTTTCCTTTGCTCACTTGCAACCAGACACCATAGGTGTACTTATGGGTTTGCAATCTTCCATTCCTAACCTCTTCAACACTACTTTGATGTACTTGGTTTGGGAAATGAAAATACCTTCATCTAGATGAGATTTCTAGAGTCCCAAAAATAAAGTCATCTCACCAAGTAGGGACATTTCAAGCTCATTCTGCATATCTTTGGAAAACTTCTTACTCAACCTGTCATCATAACTTCCAAATATGATGTCATCCACATATACTTCAATGATAAGTATGTTGATTGGATCCACTTTTATGTAGATATTACTATCTGCATTTCCCTTTTTGAATTCTTGTTTTTGTAAGTACTTGTCCAGACTTGAATACTAGGCTCTATGGGCTTGCTTGATTCGATATAGAGATTTCTTCAATATGCAAACATAATATTCCCTTTCTAACAGTAGGAACCCTTATAGTTGTTATATGAAGACCTATTCTTCTAATTCTCCATTGAGAAATGTTGAGATTACGTCCATCTGATATACTATGATCCTTTTGGAACATTCATAGGCAAAGATCATTCTAATTTCTTCCATTCTGGCAACATGAGAAAACGTTTCTTCAAAATCTACTCCTTCAACTTGAGCATATCCTTTGCATACTAGCCTTTCCTTTTTTATGATTACTTGTCCATATTCATTTATTTTATTTCTGAACATCCATTTTGTACCAATCATATTTTTGACCTTAGGTCTTGGAACTAGTTCCCATGTTTCATTCTTCTCTATTTGATTTTGTTCTTCTTCCATGGCCTTGATCCAATGTTCATCATTGTCAGCTTCCTCAAAGTTGCTTGGTTCAACTGTGGATAGTAGTGCTCGATGTCTTTGTTTTGGTGCTTGTTTTCTTCTTCAGGTTTCTATTCCTACATTTTTATCCCCAATATTTTTTCTAGTGGATGATTCTCTTGAACCCAGTGGCTAGGTGTTTTATCAAGTGTATGGAAATCTTGTTGATTGTCTCATGTTTCTTCTTGATCTACTTTTAGCTTCTTCTCTTATGTATCTTCTGCTTCTTCCTCTAATTCTTCTTCTTTTATGTAACATCCAGTTCTATTGATCACATTTCATACCACTGATTTATTCTTTGAGGACACTTGTGAGCAATTGATCTAGTTAAAACATGATACTTTATGATTAGATGCTTTGGTTTATGAGTTAAAAATGATGTCATCATTGAGTATTGAAATTTTGATATGTTAACTATATTTATGTATAGAATTGACATGATATTATGATAAGGTTCCCTAAGTGTTTAGGAGACATGACACGATGAGGATGAGGATGGCATCGCCAGAACACCTTGGACTTTGGATTGAGTCGGGGAGTTGACTATTGACTTTGTTTATGAGTACTTGATTTTATTACACCTATATTATGATGATGATTTCAGTTATGGATTTTATGTATAATATTATTAACATCATTTTTTCAGTGGATGCAAGCATGGAGATGCTTACTAATCTGACCCACTTATGGAGTAAAGGCGTCATACACAGATATCAGATAGATGAGGGAGAGGTGTGGTAGCGCCCTTTTCATAGCCTACTAGCACTCCCATCGTGACCTGACATGAATTTTAATGACTACCTTTTTCCTTAGAGGTTCACAATGTCATGAGGGTAGACTGAGACAGTCATTCATGAGGATTTTTGAGGGGCGCACAATAAGGCAGATTCCTTATTCCTCAGTAATTCCTTAGTCTCACACAAGGTCGACAAGTGGAGTATTGACTCCAAGCATCAGACAGTTTCCAAGCTAAGTCAAATTTCTAGTGGCACCCTTGGAGCATGTAGGTGCATCTTGAAGGGAACATCACATGAATAAATTAATGAGTTAATAAAAATCTAGAAGACCTTAGAGAATAAAACAATTACTTAAAACTGATAGAAAAGAGAATATAAATGTATATAAATTTATAACTGGAAACATAATAAAATATAAGTCTAATTGTTATGCCTAAATAAATTTTATATAAATAGATCTAAGGAGATTTAAACTAATTAAAATCTAGAAAAGGGAGAATAAAAATTAAGAAATATGCACAATGTGTGCATGAAATTAATAAAAAGAAATTATTTCATGAGGGGATGAGTTGTCAACATAGAGTTAGAATCCTAAGTCAATATAGAATCTAAATCCTAACTAAGAGAAGAGTCATAATCAAACTCCAACTGTAAATTAGTTAGGAGACACAATAAAGGAGAAATTGGGGAACTAAGGGATGACTAGGAGAAAATCTAGGAACTAATTGAGGAGGTGAGGAAAAAATCTAAATTTATTTAATTAAAAAGAAATAAACATGTGAAACTTGAGGAAAGTGTGACATGTGTTGGGGGTGAATAATCTCTAATTCAATTATTAAAAATTATTTAACTATGCATGAATTAGCAAGTGTCAAGATAAATTTTATTATAAAAATAAGGAAGAGGAAGGAGGAAAACACCCTAATGTCAGACGACTAAAATGTTGTCAAAAATAATTGTGACTAGTTTTCTCATGTGAGTTGGGCTACAAGCTTTGCAAAAGAGGTGGAAGCCTCTCCTTGTGGGGACAATCTTGAGCTAAATTCTGGTTTTCTGTGTGTGACCCCTTTGCGTCTCGGGGGGATAACAGGGAAGAAGAGTGCCCCTAGCATTGGCTGGGAGGTACCGGTGAAGTCCATTGGTTAGCAAGCGATAAGGGAAATTGCGTCGAGTGAGGAAAAATGATCAACATCACCAACATCTAATATTCTAGTTACGATATTTATTGTTTTCGATATTCATGTTTTAAGATAGAGATTCCTGAAGATGTATACCAATTTATATAGACCGATTGTAAATTTTTATTTACTGGAAAATTATACACACACACACATATATATAGTTTTATTCCTTTTCTACTTAATCTACCAACTATTATAATGGGTGTAGCTTCACCTTAACAATGATCGTAGAGGATGTATGTCAAATAATCCAACACATAATTTTATTGAGGGATAAATTGTTCTTGTGTAGGATGAAGCACTACATGAGTTCTAATTATCATAATTGGCTAGGTAGTTGTTGATGATTTTGTTATTTTTTTCTTTCTTAAATTTTAGTCAAGTTCTCAACTATTTGAATCGAAATAATATATCAAGCTCAACAACCTTTATATCAAACGGTCCTCCTTGGCATTTGAAATTTGTTGTCTATTGAGGCAAAGTTTTTCTGGTGAATCCTTGAATAAGTGTATCATTTATACCTCTGATATCATGTATTTCCCTCTTGATATCGTGTACTTGTAACAATTTTTAAAAACAACAATGTGCAAATGCAAAAAGGTATTCCCATATAACTATAGTTGGGTCTTGAGATTGTTTGTATCTTATATTGAAGTGTATGATTACCTTATGAAGATATCATACCGTAGATGGTATTTGTTTCGTTGTAGTGAAAATCATGCTCTAAAATATAGTTAAGTAGCTTTTAATCTTCAAAGTAAATCCACGATGTTATTTACATATCGATAATATTTCCCATAAGTTTGTGGGAACAGAAGGGACGCTCTTCTCATAAATAATGGTAATGTAGAATCCTCTGCCTAGGTGGATTTTCACTCATCATTGTCTAGCGTAAGTGGCAATGTCCTCTATTGGTTGCGCCTTCACAATTTCCTTAAACAACTCAGGTATTTTTAAGCTTGGCCTAATTTCTAGATTTGTCTTGGGTTGGAATCTGTATTGTCTTTTTCGCCTTTTATTTATTGTGCTTCTTCTCGAAAGTTGGAATTTTAGAGTATTTAAACTAACCATACATTTACTAATAAGGTCTAGGAATCACTTTTTACATATACACCTGATTCATATATATATATATATATAATGTAATAAGAATACAGGTTTTGTTATATAAAAAAAAAAAGGTTTATCTGATTATTTAGTAATGTTAATGATTCTTATCTTAACTATTTAATCATTAATGTAATAAGAATACATGTATTGTTATATATATATATATAAAAGGTGTATCGGATTATTTAGCTTTATTAATGATTTTTATGTTAATTATTTTAATCATTAATGTAATAAGAATACATGTATTGTTATATAAAAATATGAAAGGTGTATCGGATTAATTAGTTATATGAATGATTCTTGTGTTATTTATTTTAAACATTAATGTATTAATGATACTTGTATTGTTATATAAAAATCAAGAATTACATTGATGATTTATATTTCAACTCATGTTTGACATAAGTAAATTGATGTGCAAGTTGCACACATAAGTAAATTGATGTGCAAGTTGCACAAACTCCAAGTGAGGTAGACAAGAAGATTTTACATGAACTCTGTATTGTTCTCTAAATAGAATCACTTAGAACTAGTGTTAGACTATCAAGTAACTATATATATATGATTTTTATTTTTGCATAGGTGAAGTAATACTTTAATTACATCTTTTAATGTTGAAAATAGTGTGTGATGTTAAAATTACTGTATAATTTTCCATCTAAGTGATTATATTCCTTGTTTACTCACTCTTTAAGGTTTATACCAAGACAGTCGTTTCATATGGTATCAGGCAAGGTTCTACTCTGTGACACTAGACTCCTTACGACTTCCAATGCAATTCTAATTTTAAGATGTATTACTAATATAAATTGAAATTGTTTATGAAGGTATAATGGTTAGAGGATGGATAACTAGTAGACGTCGGGGTATTGGAGGAAGAGGTATGCTTCCTCCTAGTACATCAACAACCGAGGGATCTTCTCCATAGGAAGAAGGGAATACTGCTGAGCAGGACCATGTTGCAATAGGCGATGTCATGGGTATGATGAGGTATTTTCAAAGGATGTCAGAGGCGTTGATAAATCACCTTGATCATGATGAGGGCATAGGATATGCACCTAATGAGGGTTCACAACGCCCTCATGTAGTAAGTGGTAGTGTTCATAGAGAACTCGAGAAGGTAAAATTTCTCGAGTTATGGGGTTCCACGGACGGTTTAGTCGTCGAAGCTTGGTTGGAGAACATGGAAATGTGTTTTTCTTTGCATGATTATACCTCCAACATGAAGGTCCGCATGACGGTATTCCAACTGAAAGGGAGTGTGCTTATTTGGTGGAAGACACTTTTACCACAACTAAATATTGTCGTTGAAGATGTGTCTTGGGAATTGTTCGAGGATCATTTCCGAGAGAGGTACCTATCTAATGAGTTCATTGAGCACCAACTCAATGAATTCAATGCTTTATGAAGGGTAGTCGTACAGTACCTTAGTATGAGGCTATATTTATGGAGTTGTTCATATATGATCCGCACTTGAACATTGAAAATTTAAAGGTTAACAAGTTTGTTTTTTATCTCAACTTCAACATTCATGCTATGGTGAGGATTCTGATGCCTCGGACTTTGCATGATGAAATACAAAAAGATTTTATTGCTGAAGAAGAGTTGAACATTGGGGGTCAAGGTATGAATCCTTCCAGTAAGACAAGATAGATGCCACTTAGAGCGTTGTAGCAGCAGACACCCGTTAGACAGGCTTCTTGGCACCATGATACACCTAGAGGGCCTGTATTTTCTACACCACATAGATAATATACCAATCATAGGACTCTGTATAGAGAACCACCACACCAATAGCCATGTCAATCTCAACACAACAACAATATATATCTATTTTGTAGAACAGATCAAGGCCTCAGAACCCCAGACCAGTGAATTCTTCCTCTAGAACTAGGAGCATCGACCATAAGAACAGATGTTGGACTTGTGGAGATCCCCACTATCAGATAGATTGTCCTATTGAGAAGGAAATAGTTGTTGGATCAGCAGGACATACAACAGTGGGAGATTTTGGAAAGTCCCATAGAATTCATGCAACAGTGAATAGCCATTGGGTCGAGCATCATTCTACAGTGCTCAAGACTTCAGGTATGATATTAGATCAATAGTTTAGTATTTTGATAGATCCAAGAGCTACTAAGAGTTTCATTTCTAGTGATTCACTCAAAATAATTAAGGTGAAGACAGTCGAACATGACGAGTTTAGATATGTAGAGTTAGAATCTAGAGCCAAACAAAAAGTTGGAGGAAAGGTTAATAATTGTAAAATTGATTTGGTTGAATTCGTCGCTAGTGTAAACCTTTATGTCACAACCTTGGGATTCTATGATATTGTGATTAGAATGGATTGGTTAGAATCATACAACATGATACATATCGATAAGACGAAAATATTAAGATTAATTGATGATTTACGACAAAGTAGAGTAATTGTAGGAAGAAACCAAGGAGTATTGCTAAGATTTATTACATCCCTACAATTACAGAAAAATATGCTCAAGGGATGTAAATTGTATGCCATATTATCTCTTAACGAAAAAGGTACACAGAAATATTGGAATACTTTCCAGTAGTATCGGAGTTTGTTGATGTTTTTCCTAGGGAACTATCGGGTTTATCATCGAAAAGAGAATTGGAATTTACTATAGATTTAAAACCTGGAACATAACCAATTGCAAGAATGCCATATTGGATGTTGACACCTGAATTGAAAGAGTTAAATATGAAATTGAAGGAGTTATTAGATTTGGGACTTATACGTACAAGTGGTGGGGTGCACCAGTAATTTTTTTAATAAGGAAGGATAGATCGTGGAGGCTTTGCATTGACTATCGTCAATTAAACAAAACCACGATCAAGAATCAATACCTGTTACCAAGGATTGATGACTTATTTGATCAAATGAAGGGGAGGAAAGTGTTTTCAAAGATTGATATAAGGTCGGGATATCATAAATTGCGAATCAAAGAGGAAGATATTCCTAAAACAATGTTTAAGATAATATTTGGACATTATGAATTTAATGTATTACCATATGGATTGACAAATTCCCCGAGTGTATTCATGATTTTAATGAATGGGGTGTTCTGTGAATACTCAGAAAAGTTTGTACATGTATTTATTGACGATATATTAATTTACTCTCGAACAAAAGAGGAGCATGATGAACATATGAGATTAGTTTTGTAGTGTTTAAGTGAAAACAAGTTCTACGGAACGTTGTCAAAGTGTTCTTTTTATCAAACAAAAATTCACTATTTGGAACACATTATCTCTAGAGAAGGTATCGTTGTGGATCCAACAAAGGTAGAGGCTATTATGGAATGGCCAACACCAATGAGCATTCAAGAAGTACGTAGTTTTATGGGATTAATAGGTTACTATCGATGCTTCATCGAAGGATTTTCAAAAATAGAAAATCCGATTACGGAATTGAAAAAGAAGAATAAGAAATTCGTATGGTCAAGAAAATGCATTGAAGCATTTCAGAAGATTAAGGAATTATTAACAAAAACAACGATATTGAAGGTATTTGATATGGAAACAAAATTCTTCGTATGCATTTATGCATCCAAGGAATGATTGGGTGGAGTATTAATGCAAGAAGGTCAAGTAATCATAACTTGGATCTGATTGTGTATTATTGATGCATCCAAGTAATCATAACTTTGTACATGTAATGCATAAAGATATGAAACTAATACACATTGTTCTTCAGTGTGTTTTATGCAATTCCCCCAGGTGTCACTACTTGGAACCTCTCATAAAAGGCGTTATAGCAAAAATGGCATACCTTTCTGAATTCTGGCTTATTCTAGAGAGCGACCTTGTAGAGCGTGCCCTGCACAGAATATTTGTTGAATTTATCTGAAACTGTTACAAAGAATAATATTGATTGTACCCTAACCAACAAATTTTGTTTCACTGAATTTGGATCTGTTATGAAGAAGTTATGACATTTTTACCCGAAACACCTGTTTTTGACTAGTTTCAGGACTAGCCACAAGCCCTATTTTCCATGGACTGTAACTCCAAAAATACAATGACCCACAAGCTGACTTTTTTACCACAAATACTTGGATATGTTTTCTCAATGGAATAGAAATTTCATGGTATGAATCATTATAGAAAAAAAGTTATAGAAAAAATATTGAGATGACCTGTAAATAACATACCTTAGAAAGCACCATCAAAAGAATTTATCCTTCCTTGCATTTCGGCCTTCTTTTATTCACCTTCCCTCAGAATTTCGGCTTAGATATCCTTGTTTACCTCAGACACCTATAGATATTCAATATTCTCAAGTGTGATTAAAATTAGAGAGCCTTGCCTCTTATTTATACTCTCCAAGTAGCTTCTTTAAAAACATCTTCTAGGTCACTTGGCCCCACTTTCCTTATTTTAGGGTTAACCCACTTCTAA
>SNQJ01S0169345.1:8241-18702 GCA_010110895.2 Picea sitchensis | reverse complement strand
AAATTTATTATTGAAATAATTTATTTTGTATTCACTTTGAATTATAATACACTCATTACTTCACTTTATTGTTTACCTTTTAAAATCTCTTAAACCACTTTGACTACTTTGACCTTTTGGGGCTTCTAGATGACATATGAGGGTCCTCCAACTTCGTAAGGCCATAACTCTCAAAACATGAGGAGTTATATGACGTTCCACATACCACAAGAAGTGGAATGACATGTACTATCCATATAGAATAGTATTATCTGAAAATATATCATAACTCATATCGTTATCCATCAAACAAACTTGGGTCTATTACCCAAACCTGGGGTCTCCAACTTCTCATGGCCATAACTCTCTAACCGTGAGGATTTATGTGACGTTCCACATACCACCAGAAATAGAATGACAAGCAATGTCCATCTAGGATAGTTTACCTGACAAACTCATTGTCCTTCATCTCATTATTCCACAATTAATCATGGGTTCTCTTACTCCACAAAGCGTCTTCCGTGAGGGATTTCACCATAAGGGGACCACTTTGGAGTTCATACATATTTACTTCTTATCAACCATGAAGAGACAATAATGAGTTATCTTTACATCAAACAATATTGGGTCCATTACCCAAACCTTTGTGTTGCGGGGCTTTCTTCAAGGGTTGACATCAATGACAACCAACCTTAATCAACAATTACCTTATTGGATGGAAATTTGAGTTGAAAACTAATCACAGTGGATTGCAAGACATTTTTGCATAGAGTGACTTGAATGCATGACAAATATGTTGGTCAAAACTTTTAAGTGAGTATGATTTTGAAATCACGTACATTAAAGGAACAATTAATAGAGTACCGTATGTCGGAGACCATGCATTTTTTCAGTAATACCCCTAAAGAAGAATCTTCGAGAAATTACTTTAGCATTACATATTAATGATGACTAGTACAAGTAAAAGACAATATCGGACAAGATACCATGATGGTACCGAGATATGAGGGTTATTCTTTGGACAGTGACATGCTACTAAGATATAATGGTAGAATTTATGTACCACCAAATGACGAATTGAGAAATTTAATTTTGAACGTAGCTCATTGAGTGGTGTATATGTCTCATCCTGGGGTCACGAAAATGTAGGCAGATCTTAAACCGCCATTCTTTTGGAAGGGGATGGAATCTGATATAGTTAACTATGTTGCGAGATGTCTTGAATCTCAGCAAGTGAAGGTTGAACATAGACATCCAACAGGATTATTACAGCCACATGTGATTCCTAAATCGAAATGAGAAGTCATATCGATGTATTTTGTCATTGGATTTCCATTGTCGATAATGAGACACGATTCTATCTCTGTAGTTGTTGAAACTTTGACGAATATTGTGCATTTTATTTCAGTTCGTACGAAATATCAAGCACCTGATATAGCTATATTTTTTGTTAATGAAATTGTAAGGTTGCATGTTGTACCGAGGAAGATAATATCTGATTGAGGATCGATTTTCACTGGATGTTTTTGGACTAGTTTCCAATAGGCTTTGGGCATGCAATTAAATTTTAGTACAACATATCACTCTGAAACTAATAGAAAATAGAAATAACCAATCAAATTATAGAGGATATGCTTCAAATGTATGTGATGGATCAACATAAATGATGGGAATAAATTTTTCCTTTAGTAGAATTTGTGTATAATAATAGTTACCATAGTTCGATAAAGATGGCACCTTTTGATTTTCTCTATGGACGCCCATGTAGGACACCTTTGAGCTAGGATCAACTAGATGATAGGGTCCTGGTGGGACCATAAGTGATTCAGGAAATGGAATATTAGATGTGAACCATAAAGAAAAGGATTAAAGAAGCGGACCGACAAAATATTTATGCAGATGTGCATCGTATAGACCGTAATTATGAGGTTGGTGATAAAGTGTTCTTGCGGGTGAAGCCACATAAGAGTTTGATTAATTTTGGAAAGGGTGCTAAAATATCTCCAAGGTTTGTGGGACCTCTCGAGGTTCTAGAAAAGAAAGGACTTGTGGCTTACCAACTAGCCTTACCTGATTCTTTGAGGCGTATGCATGATGTGTTTCATGTTTCAGTTTTACATCATTATATTTCATATCCATCACATATTATTGATTTGAGTTCATTGCAGGTATTGGATGAGGGTTCTCTCATAGAGAAGCCAATCTTCATATTGGACCATCCCACTCAATAGCTATGGCATTTATTGTTCAATCAGGTCAAGGTCTAGTGGGACAGTTATTGTCCATATTCTGCTACTTCGGAGGACACAAATGAGATGCGTCAACAGTTTCCTTATTTATTTTGATGGTTTGATATGTAGATTAGTAGCAGCTATATTTATTGCTTTCATTGTTAGATTGTACAAACTTTGGGATGAAGTTTAAAACAAGAGGGGGTGTATGTAATATCTAGTTACACTGATCACATTGCATACCACTGATTTATTCTTTGAGGAAACTTGTGAGCAAGTGATCCGGTTAAAACATGATACTTTATGATTAGCTGCTTTGGTTTATGAGTTAAAAATGATCTCATCATTGAGTATTAAAATTTTGATATGTTAATTATATTGATGTATAACATTGACATAGTATTATGATGAGTTTTCCTAAGTTTACAAAATTATTAAGACTATCCCTTAATACAAAATTCATGTTGAAATTGGTGGTTCTCTATTAGACTAATGGGGTTAGTTCGTGTGTAAGAGAAATGACAGTCTCGATGTGTCGATAGTAGTGAGGTGTTAGTTTGTCTCATCAACAAGTGGAAGTCGGAAGAATTGATAGATGCTTTAAAAGAGGGTTTAGATATCAATATTGTCTTAGTTGTTTTCACATCATTATAAATCTCAAGTAAAGATAACTGCATGTTATCATAAACATTGTAACCCCAAACTGGAAGTTAACCTACATTGTTGGGTGTCTTGATATCTCATTTCACTGTCCAGTATGAATTCATCTCTGCTTGAAATAAATGTAATCCTTTCCTCAGTTCCAGTTGTCCTTAGTGGTAGTTTTGTTACCTGGATGGATAAGAATTATTTTAATGAAACCTTATTATCTTGTCTCTTTCTTGTTAAAAAAAAACACATAATGTCTGGAACAATTTAAATTCTCCCTTGTTTTACCAAATGCTTCTCTAGCGTTGTTTGTCATTGATGCTTCTGATCATTAGTGTTCCTTGTTTAATTTATTTTCTTCTGGCAAAGCGCGCGGATCTCATGCTCATTCATATATATGTTGGTTGCGCCTTCACAATTTCCTTAAACAGCTCAGGTATTTTTAAGTTTGGCCTAATTTCTAGATTTATCTTGGGTCGGGATATGTATCGCCTCTTTCACCTTTTATTTATTGCGCTTCTTCTCGACAGTTAGAATTTTAGAGTATTTAAACTAACCATGCATTTATTAATAAGGTCTAGGAATCACTTTTTACATATACAATTGATTCCTCTATATATATTATATTGAAATATATATTTAATGTAATAAGAATAAAGGTTTTGTTATATAAAAAAAGGTGTATCAGATTATTTAATAATGTTAATGATTCTTATCTTAACTATTTAATCATTAATGTAATAAGAATACATGTATTGTTATATATGTAAAAACGGTGTATCCGATTATTTAGCTTTATTAATGATTTTTATGTTAATTATTTTAATCATTAATGTAATAAAAATCATAAAAATCATTAATGATTTTTATGTTAATTATTTTAATCATACATGTATTGTTATATAAAAATATGAAAGGTGTATTGGATTAATTAGTTATATTAATGATTCTTGTGTTATTTATTTTAAACATTAATGTATTAATGATACTTGTATTACTATATAAAAATTAAGAACTATATTGATGATTTATATTTCGACTCATGTTTGACATAAGTAAATTGATGTACAAGTTGTGTAAACTCCAAGTGAGGTAGACACGAAGATTTTACATGAACTCTGTATTTTTCTCTAAATAGAATCACTTAGAACTAGTGTTAGACTATATATATATATATATGATTTGTATTTTTGCGTAGGTGAAGTAATACTTTAATTGCATCTTTTAATGTTGAAAATAGTGTGTTGTTAAACTTACTCTACACTTTTTCAGCTAAGTGATTATATTCCTTGTTTACTTACTCTTTAAGGTTTATACCAAGAGGGTCGTTCCACTTTAGTTCTTATTTTGCTTCCTGCTTCCTGCTTCCTTGAACTTATGCTTTCTTCTCTCGTTTTCAACACATTTGTTTCATCAATATTTACATTGTTACTTTCCACTATTTTGTTGAGTCTTAGGTTGTAGCATTTGTATGCATTGTTTTTGCTTGAGTAACCAACCAGTATGCCTTTATCAACTCAAGAGTCAAAATTTCCAATCTTGTTATTGTATCTTTTATGTAACATTTGTTTCCAAACACTCTAAAGTGCTTGAGGTTTGTCGGTCTTCCCTTCCACTGTTCATATGGAATCTTGTCATTGTTAGTTCTAAGCATTCCTTTATTCAAGATATGGAAGGTTCTATGTACTACTTGTACTCAAAAGATATCATCCAACTTGGAATATTTCAACATGGTTCTGGCCATTTCCTGTACAGTTCTTTTCTTCCTTTCAACGACTCCATTTTGTTTAGGCATCCTAGCTACTAAGAATTTCCTTTTTATTCCATGTTCTTCACAAAATTTCATGAATTATTTTTATGTGAACTTACCTCCATTGTATAACCTTAAGCACTTGATTTTCAAATATGTCTCATTTTCAACCGTCTCTTTGAATATCCTGAAACATTCGAATTCCTTTGAATTTTTGTAGAGAAAACAGACTCGGGTCATTCTTTTATAATCATCAATAAGTAGCATGAAGTATTGTTTTCCATTCAACCCTTTTGTTCTTATCGGTCCATATAGATCAGTGTGTATAATATCCAATGGTTTTGTTGTAGAATATTTGTTTGTTCTCAACTTAGTTCTTGTTTGTTTTCCATGTAGATAGTGCTTGCACAAAGTATTGGTTGACTTTGAAATTTCAGGAATTTCTCTTACTACTTCCTTTCTGTTGATTTTGACAAGATTGTCAAAGTTCATATGACCCATTCTTTTGTGCCAAAGCCAACTTTCACTTTCCTTTCCTAAGAAACATCTTTCCTTTCCAATCTCATTCAATATGTATATGTTGTTTGGAGTCCTTATTGTTTTCGTCACCAACTTGCCTGCTCTTTCTTTCCTTATCTCACATTTCTTTGAGTTGAATAGAAGTGTGTGTCCCTGGTCACACATTTGACTCACACTTAGCAAATTGTGTTTCATATTTTCGACAAGTAGGACATTTTCTCCCATGGCATCTTTACATCCAAGATTGATTGTGCCTTTTCCTAAAATTTTGGCTGAATTATCATTTCCAAATGAGAAATCACTTTTTATTCTTTGAGTTTGAAGAGAAATTGAACATTCTTCAATGCTTAGTTTATCACGCTTCCTTTTCCATATCTTTGATGGTTATTTTACATGACTGTTAAAATCTTTCTTTGGTTCCTTTGGAGAAAAAATCAATCTACAATCTTTGGCCATGTGTCCAAAATTGTTGCATTTGTATCATTCTACTTCATTATTTAATGAGCCAAAACATGTTATAATTTTTGGTATACACTTCGTGAGGCTTTCTGAGATCATTGTTTCTAGAGTATACTTCATAGTTGTGTCTATTCTTAGCATATGCTCTATAGTTTATAGCCTTGTGCCAAATTGTTTTACAGGAATAACATAAACCAAGAAAAATAGTTTGGTGCCTAAGTGTGGGGGATCTTCAAAGTGGTGCAACTCTTCTATAATCTTCTTCTTGAGTTCTCTCCATTGTTGGTTTTTTATTTTGTTTTATGTATCTTCTAAGTGGTGCAACTCTTATGTAATCTTATTCTTGATTTCTCTCCATTACTCGAATGTTTTCCTTTGAAGACTTTCCTTCTTCCTTCTTGATGGGAACTCTGATGACTTCTACATAACTATTTTGTTATTCTTCCTTTTCTGTCGTCATGGAGCTCGAACCCTTCTCAGTATGTGTTTTTTTGTATCCTAGTCCATACTTGTCATAGTATGGTATTTGAATGCTGATGATTTCATCCAATATTTTGGTGATGTTCTGTTACATGTCCCTCTTCTGAAGTTCCTTCCTTAGTGAGACTATTTATGCTTCCAACTCTCCTTCATTTTCTCCTTTTCTTCCAATTGGTTTTTGAGTGTTTCTTCAATCCTTTTAGATTCTTCTACTTGGAACTTTAGATTTGTAATCATTTACTGGACTTCTTCAGATTTTTTGTTGGTATTTTGAGAACCCTCCTTTAGCTTGATCAATTCTTCCTTGAGTGACTTATTTTTCTTCCTTTCTCTTTTTAGCTCACTTAAGGTGTTCATTAGTTCTGCTTCAAGATCTACTTCACATTTTTCTTCATAATCCTCTTTATCATTTTGTTGAGTTTACAATGGCATAAACAACATTTTTTCTGAGTCATTGTCACTATCGTGATCCTCATCATATGAGGAACTATCTTCTCTTGAGTAGAGGATTTTCTTGAAGACTTTTCTTTTATTTCCCTTTTTTTTTCCCTTTTGGTATTTCTTTTCTTTCTTGGGAACTTCTTCTTCATCACTTTATGAATTCTTAGCATAAGGACATTTAGCTGCAAAATGACCAATTTTACCACAATTAACACATTTTAAAGGAAGTTTACCTTTGTACTTTCCAATTCCTCTCTTCAACTTCCTTACGAAGTTGGTTATTTCTTCATCTTCATCTGAATCATCACTCCAGCTGCAACTTGATTTTGACTTTTGCTTATTCTCTCTTTTCCTCTTGGATGATTTGAAATTTGCTTCCTTTCTAGATGGATTATCCTGCTTTGTTCTCATTTCATAAGATGTAAGTATTCCATGTTTCTCGTCCATGCTCAGTGTAGCAATATATGCCCTTTCTTCTAGGGATCAAATCTTAGGATCAAATCTCATTGGAGGAGACCTTAGTACGTTTTGAACAATTACGGGTTCTTTAATTTCTTCTCATAAGCCTTTAATACTGTTCATTATTTCACCAACTCGCAAAACGTAAGTTGCAATATCTCCATCTTCCTTCATTTTCGGTCATCCAAATTGACATCTATAAGTTTGAAGCTTGGCACCTTTGACTTTGGCATCTCCTTTGTAAAAAATTTGAAGTTTGTCCAAAATATCCTTTGCAGAATCACAATGCATAACCTTGACATATACTAAATCAACCAGGCCATTCAGAATAACATTTAGCCTTCAAATTGTTTTCACTAAGCTTATTTCCATCTTTGACTGTTGGGGGAGTGGCAGGTGCCTTGTATCCATCTACCACTGCTTGTCAAACATCAAATCCCTATGCTTACACAAACATTTTCACCCTTATTCTCCAGAAGGCATAGTTCTGACCAACAAACAATGACATTCCATTCTTAGTGCACTCCATGATCTACCTTCTAGTGGTTAGATTGTTTCTGAAGGACTTGCTCTAATACCAATTGTTGGATTCTTCACTAATATTGAGAGGGGGGTGAATTAGTATTAAGCACTCTTTACCACTTTTAATCACAATATGAAAGCATTTAATATATCAATAATTTTTCATTTATGATTGCATTCAAGATACCATAAACAAATAACCACAAATACACATTACACAAGATTTTTACGCGGAAACCCAAATGGGATATAACCACATAATGTTTTCTTATATATCATAAGATTACATTCATAGGAAGCACCAACTTCCAAAATTCTCTAGAACCAACTAGAAGGAGGCTCCAACCCCCCACTTTATAGGCTCCAACCTAAAGGAAGTTAAAACTCCCTTTCCTTTCCCCTTCCTTCCTCCCTTGAATATAAATAAGAGAATCAACATGTCATTGTTGTTTCCACTGATACTAATATATCATCATCATCAAAATTGATACAAACACATAAAACGCATGCCAAAATTTCCAAGAATATCCTCCAAATCATGTGCTCAAAATCACCATGATATGCATAAAACCATGTGCCAAGAAATCCAAGATGTGCCTCAAAGAATATACCCAACATGTGCCTTAAACATGTGCCAAAATATCCAAGATGTACCTCAACCATGTTCCAATAACTACAAGATATTCCTCAAGCATATTCCAAAATCATCAAGATATAACCCTTAAAACATATATAAGAACATACCTTTCAACATGTGAATAACCTGGTGCATGATATATCAGATATCCATACCTTCCTCAACTTCAGCATCAAGAAGAATACCTTCCTCAAAAGTTTCCTTAGCCTTGTGGGACTAGACTGAGCAACAAACGAGCCCTCACATGACGATACCAGGAAAAACAGTGGGGGCCTCGCAGGACACCCTATACTTGACCCGCGGGGGTATTCTCAAATAGGGTTTTCTAAAAACCCTTCTACAATCTGCGGCTCTGAGTACTCCCTCCTTCGCACAACTCTGCTACTTTTCTTTCGTTAAGAAATCACATCCTTGCTTGGTGAATAAATGAGAGGTTCTTGATGTGTATTTATACCCTTCCAAGTAACGTCTTTACTTGATCTTTGAGTCAACATGTAACTTCTTGTTTGCAACTTCTCAACTGCAAGGAACCACGTGGATGCCACCTACCGTTGGAAATGTCTTGACAAGGAATATCAATCCAATAAGGTTTTGCATCCATTTGCAATGTCCTTCACCCTATTTCTCCTCAATCAACTTGGGCTTCGTATCCACACCTTTAGGGCTTCTTAACTAGTTAACCATACTTCCAAGGCTTCTTGTAGACTTATTCAAGTCGTCTTCTAGTGAGGGCCATGCTTAAAGCTATGCCATAAGAGGACCACTTTGGAGACTTCTTCAAATACACCCATCACTTCTAGAGGCTTCTAGACTTCTTCTAGGGTTGACATCAATGACAACCAATTTTCCAACACAACCTACCACAAAACCAACCCAACCATAAGTAATAAACTAATAATGAATGAGGATTAGGGCCTTAAAACACACACACATGTATGTATATATGTATGTGGCATGACATGTCTCACATGCTTATATGGAAACTGATACAAAATCTATATGGAGTCTTTGTGTCCTTTTGTGGACCTACCATGCCATCCTCTAATCTTATCATGTGTTCTAGATACATAAGGGTTAGTGTGATTCTTGATACTCAATCTAAAACCCACAAGATAAATTTCGACCACTCACAAAAAAAGGAACCCCTAATCACCACCATGGAATGTGGGTCAATGATCATGATTCATTGATTAAATCTAGGTTGTTCACAACATTCCCTTCTCTCTCCTCCATCCAAAATATCCTTCTTCTACGAGATATTTTCAATCATTGATCTATTTTACTGATACTAATAAAATATAACCATTCATAACACTCCTCTCTCTCTCCTCCATTTGAAATATCCATCACCCACCAGAGGATATCCACCATTGATCTCTTTCCCTTGACATGGTCTAGACCATTGACACTTTGCTCTCCCTTTACTTGGAGATTTTCCTATCTGCCACAATAAGATCTAGGCCATAGATCTAGATCCACCAACTTAATCTAGGTCATTCATGGCACTTTGGAAATCTTTGCTTTCTTGCTTTTCCATATCTTGTGATAATATCTCCCTCAAACATGTCCATTGAGTTCTTCTCAAGCCAAAGAGATGTTCTCCATTTACCATTGTATCTCATAGTAACATTTTAGAAATGAAAAACACTATTAGGTAGATTTATTCATACATGGATGAATCAAAACATGCCCAATTTACCCAAATATATTTGGAGATGAACCATGAACCTATTGAATTCATACTAATCCCATTTCTCATAGGATGATTCTAACACTTACCCTTGATTTCTTTAAGGCTTTTTTGTTAAACAATTGGCATGCAACCATGAATTCCATTTGAACACTCACATTTTCTACCCAATATAGCTTCATGCTATAATATGAGTTATGAGACCACTCTATAGCATCCTTGAATGCCTTCCTTGACCAACCATCACTATTTGCAAATTTTCTTTACTCGACTAAAACATCTGTGAGGTTAAATTTAACCTTTAACAGTAATGAATTACATAATTCATATGCAAATATAAAATAGTAGTGAAAATAACGATGCATATTCTAAGTTCTTCCATTACCCTCTAAACCAAATAACCAAATATATTTTTATTGAGGGTGGTAGAATGAAATAAAGATATTGTGAGAATAAATGAGGGGATTGGAAAAACCTTTTAAAAACTAGATTAGAAAAATGAATGGAATAATAAAAGAAAATTGAAATAAGAAAATAAAATAGAATTAAAATGAAATAATAGTAATAACATAGTAATTAAGATTAGATATTTAAATTGTTGTATGTAGATTTCCACAGTAAATAATTGTGGTAAATTATTTCGAAA
>SNQJ01S0169343.1:10926-31630 GCA_010110895.2 Picea sitchensis | reverse complement strand
ATGTATCCCAGACTAGCGCAGTAGTTCAACCATGGTGAAAATCCTATGTTACTAACAAACAAAAATCAACCTATGTCCGACCTAGACTTCGAATCAAAGAGCATACCCCTAATCGAATCTAGGAAAACAACAAGCAAACCAATTGGCTCAGGGGCCTTCTAAAAACCAACCCTATGGGGGAGATGAAGTCCCCACAAGATTGACTAGAGAAGGTGTGAGGACTAGTTACGATGATCGACGTGAAGCAAACCTTAATAATGAAAGTACCCTATATTAATATGGGCACCCTCTATGGGAACTGAGACCATGAACGAACATCTACCCCAGGTACTACAGGCGTGTCCCACATGCTATCACTTATGTGGATCCCTAGGAAAGGTAACTAAGGCTACCACCAAACAATCAATGGTTGGGAGAACATTTGTAAGTATGACCACATGTAAGGGTATGGTATCTAAGCCCGAATCTCTGAAGGTGTTAACAAACATAACCCCCATATATGTAATGACCGAAGTGGTACCACAAAAAACAAAACAAACAGAGAGGGGTAATCTCCCTAATTTCCTATATGCGACCTCGTTCTTGACTCCTATTTTAGAGGAGCTTCCCAACACATTGGTTGAAACAATGGGTTTTCATTCTTTTTAATGAATTCTAGGTTGAGTTTTGTGGCCTTGGAGAGTTTAATCTCCAATCCTAATCCAAGGCCCTAAACCTATCTAGTGTTGGTTTTCTATCAAAGGAAAATGTCTATTTTTTTTTAGATTAAGCACTTCTTTTTCGTGATGTTGCTTAGGTCCAAAGGTAATGGATGAAAATTTAGTGATGTTTGGACTCTTGACCCAACCAATAAATTCCAATATGACAATGCAAATAGTTCATTTCGATTAACTCTAGCTATGGGAAGGAGAGAGATTTTAATTCTTTTTCTTTGCAAACTTTTAGAAACACAACCTCACACACACCAAGAAACCAACAAATGATTCAGATCTTAAACAAAACAACACTCCTAATGCATTCTCTTTCCTTGTGCTTCAAAATCAATCTAGCATGCAACATTATTTTTTCGTTTTTATTCTTTTTCAATGTGAATGAAAAATTTCTTGATCTAAACAAGAAATATCAATGGAAACAGGGGTTGTAGGAAATTAGATATGAGGCCATCTTATCCCACTCCAATGTCACTATAAAAACCACAATTATTGACAACTTCCCCAATCTTGAGAGTGCCTGACATGGACATTTAAGACTTTTGTGTCTGAACAAACACATTAGGGAAAGGTCTAGGTTCCATTTTAATGAAAGGAGGAGTTATTGATTATGATTCACATAATATTAGGGATCATGAAATCAATTATGTCACTGTTGGCACTAGGCCGAAGGGGAAAGAAGAATGATCATGGGAAAGAAAGCGTGTACAAAACTGAAGTAACAATTGGCAAAAGAACAACACACGCGTTTGCCAGAAAGCGTGCACAAAGGAAAGCGACAACTGGAGGAAGAACAACATGCACATGGGAGAAAGACCTAACGTAAGAAGGGTTAGGGTTTTGGTAATATTCTGTAAAAGGATGAAGAGTTCAAAATGTATAAATATAGATACAAAAGTATCATATAGGGATGTTTCTTTGTTATTAGGGTTGTTGTTATTATTGTTGTTGTTGAAGGTTAGGCGTTGGAGTGAGGTTTTGGAGACTGTAACCACGCAGGAGCGTAGGTGATATGTAATGTTTTTAGCTATATGAACAGATTTTGTAAGCTTTTGAGCAAAGAAGATATGAGGGAAGGTAGATCTAAGGATTAGATCGCAGGTTGTAGAGCCTGGTGCGATCTAGTTCACCTCACATAGATCTTACCCAGTTTTGTGGAGAATTGTAAGCGCGTGGTACCAAGAATGCAGAACTGCCATAATAAAAGAGCCAAGAGCCAAATCTTTGTGGATGTATCCTAGGAGGGGGTGCACCATGGTAATACTTGCATAATGTGTTGAATGTATGCATGTCTCTACTTTCTTTCAACAATTAATGGTTAAGCTTGATGAATGAGTTAATACATTGTTATGAATCTATTTATACTTTGCTAGAATTAAACTTTGGGATATACGTAGGTGACTTCAAGGAATAAGTAGTTTACCTTAAAACTCACGGTACCTGGCTTTAATCAAGAAACCCCTATCCCCTACTCTGTCCTAGGCTGTAAACACTTGAGTCTTACAATCACCCATTTAAAGCTATCTCGGGTGAGACTGCACAGTACCTTCTGGGTGTTTCATTGCCTTTTGGTTTACCAGGAGGGCCAATAGTTTTAGAGGCTTTGTTGGAACCCTGAATGACATGAGCCTTGGGTCAATAACTCAGATAACCCGAGAAGGGAAATAGTAACCAACAAATGGTTCTGTTGTTGTGTTAAGATGAACAAAAGAGAACTAAGTATATGAGATAGAATGAATAAGAACCAAAGGAGTGGAACAAAAGAGCAATGAGCTGTTAGAAGGGAATGTTGAGACCTTGGAACCCCACGAGAGAAGAAATCGAGGGCTGGTGAGAACTAAAGAGCTAGAGTTTGCACAAAAAGACAATATAAACCCTAGGATCACACCACGTAAATTCCTGGATAAATACGTATTTATGGATTTACACGAAGTATTTTTCTATGATTTTCCCCATCTACTACAGGAGTGGATATTAAGGTTAAAGGATAACCACACGACGAACCAGATTTGACAACTATATTGGACTCCATTATAAATCTAGCAGTTGTAGCAGGTGAAAAACAAATTCACCTGCGCAATCGACTTTTGGCTTGACAGTATTGTGGTAGGATTTATCACAGAATTTGCGATAGACATAGCCAAGTCATATAGCGTAGCCGAGCAAGAGTTCCTACAAGGACCCAGAGGAAGGTACATTCGATCACTATATACTTCTATCGAGATATTTATATATAACAAAGGTGTAATAATAATGGAATTAGACAGCTAGAATTCCTTAAATGCATGGGGGAAGGGGGGAAAAACTGACAGAGAGAGGAGGAATGGAAGGGGGGAAGGATAAAGAGAAGAAGCAGGAGGAACCCTTGGACCCGATCTTGATGGATGACAACCAGCTTAAGTGTATCTTGGAGTCATCAGGAATGACACATAGTGGAGGACCCTACCAGTATAAGGTGAATACCAAGAAGAGATCTGTAGCCGATAGGGAGGGCTTGGCAAGCGATGAGGAAGAGGTAGAGGATCTCCAAGCTGTGGAGCAGATTGAGGAAATCCTACACGCCATGCATGAGAGTAAAACAAGAGGCCCAAGAATAGGAGGAGAAGGCAATCATCCCTTTCAAATTAATTTCAGTGTGGAACCCATAAACCCATGTGCGACCAATACACCAAAGAGAATACCACCGTTTAGACAACCAAAGTTGGGAGGAATTCCGACAGCAGGAAGTACATCTACACAAAGAGAAACAATTGGAGGAGCCAATTTAGGCAACCTTATTCAAGTATCCACAACACGCGGAGGAGGGAGTAGCTCAGTATTTGGAATGGCAGGACACGATCCTACTATCCGATAGCTAGAGTTTTGAGGAGAAGCAATAGAAGACCCCGAGAAGCATATGTTCATTTGCGCAAAGATCTAGGAAGAAAATCAGATCACTAACGAAGACACCAAACTTGCGCAGCTAGCGATCACGCTAAGAGACCGAGCACTAGACTGGTACATGATTCTAGACATAAACACTTTTCCCGGAACGACAAGGACACTGGGCGACATTAAGAAACTATTGATAAATGATTTCCAAAAGTTGATCTCAGAGGATCAATACATGAATGAAATGATTGAAATAAGATAGAAACCAAGAGAATCAGTATGGGAGATTGATCAAAGATTCAAATGATTAAAAGGAAAGTTAAAATACCTTATGATTGATATGCAACATCGACACCTATTTGTCAACTTACTACTCCCACACTTAAAATATCCATTACGACAACAAAATTTTTAGATGCAGGCAGAGGCTCTGCAGGAAGCCTTGCAATTGGAAGAGAATCAGTACCAGTAGACAGACTCAGCTATCAAATAAATGAAGGAGGATTTGAAGAACTTAACATTTAAGCTAAACCAGAATAAGAACAAGGACAAAGGAGAAGTTGTTTGGTGCACTACCTGCAGGACAGAAGGACACCATAAGAATGAATGCCCAACATTCACACAGTATATGGCGATGGGGATGCCAAACCCACTATCACAGAGAGGATTATGGTGCGACATATGCAAGAAACTGGGTCATGACCCTTACCACTGCATGATGATGCAGAAATACCAAACAGTTCCAAAGAACTCATATTTCACCTTTTGCAAGCCAGTCGACCATGATGACAAAGATTGTAGAACTATGGAGCTGATGCCGAAAAGAACATCAGACACATACAGGGTACAGGCAGAAATGATGACTAGGAAAGCAACACCATAGTTCACTCAAGCCCTAGCCCCATACAACACCACGCAGTAGCAGTATAATATTGTGTCGCAGTTGTACAATAATGCGCAGCCACAGTACAACCCAACAAAACCCCAGTACAATACCATGTTGTATAATCAGGCACCACAGTATAATGCACCATGAGGATATTGCGCAGGATATAGAGGAGAAGGACAAGACAGAGGAGGTTCCGGACACGGTAGAGGACCTGTTACATGTTACAATTGCCAACAACCAGGACATTATGCATAGGAGTGTCCACTGCCACTAGCAACTTGTATGTATTTTCGTGCATCGGACCACGATACGGAGGAATGTTTGACATTACTTGTAAATATCCAGGAAAAAAGGAATCAAAATAACCAAAATGTTCAGTGGATTTTAGCTGAAGCAAGGGATGATGGACGAAACATCAACACAGTCACTCGAGGAGGAACGAAAACAATAAATGCCGCAATTCGACAGGAACCAACACAGAACCAATGGGAAAGAAGAACACTGACCCCAAGAAGCAGTTCAACATACATAAGGAGAAGGAGATCTTTATAGAAGCCTGACAAGAATTCTAGAAGGAGAACATTGTGCCAACTGCACAACAGAGCAAGGAAGCTCCGAAATATGAAATGTCGCCATCACTAGACCATACCAACATAATACAACCCAAGGAACAAGTAAGTACTATCAAAGACTTTTTGAAGTCATGCATAAAAATGTTAAGTGATCCTTCATTTGTCAAAATATTGCAAAACATCCTAGAAAAATGTAGTAGCGAGACAGAATAGAAGCCAAAATTGAAAACTGTCCACCACCTACATACAAAAAGAAGAACAAGTAGGGAATTTAGACTAAATGGTAACATTGGGGATTTCAATATGGGAGATATTATACTAGATCTAGGATCCGAAGTGAATGTACTACCAAAAGATGCATGGAAATGCATGGGAGAACCTACACTGGGATACTCAACTGTTCAATTAAAGCTATCAAATCAACATAGAGTCCTACCAATAGGTAGACTGAAAGGAGTGATGGTAGATATGGATGGTGTGCGCACTAAGGCAGGCTTTGAAGTCATCAAAATAGTAGACAGTACAACAAATTACCCGACGCTACTTGGTATGGATTGGGCATTCGACAACCAGGCCATAATTAACTTAAAAACTAGAAAAATGGCATTTGAGTTGGAGGACTATAGGGTCATAGCCACACTCGACCCATCAGAATGCGAGAGGTTCGTAGAACCCACTTGTATGGATTTAGAAGAGATCAGTCAGTTGTACAGAACAACGGCGTGCGATGTGGACTATATAAAACCAACTGCAGACGAGGTACTCAGTTGGCGGAGCATTACTTCATGTACAATAGACTCAGACACTGGGTTATAAAACTGGTAGCAAAGACTACTGAAAGTATCCATAAGAAGGTGTGCTAGAATAGATCGCACATTAAGGTGGATTAGCACAAAAGTTAGAGAACCACCCAGTTTTCACGAGCTAAATGATCTGTAAACTTTCTTGACACAATATGAAGATGAAGTAGCAGAAAACAAGAGATCTAGCACTGGATTTAGCACTAAAGGCTACACCCGCAAGATGGTGGGGTGCACACAAAGATACTATCACATATTGGTACCAATGTAAGTGATTACTTCCCATAAGGTTTGGCGCAGAATAGACAGGTAACAAACAATAGAAATATGATGGACTAGGCACACCCGCAGAACACTTAGAGGCGTGTAAAATGCTATGGAAAATGATGCCACTGGAGGAATGGTCTCAGCACTTCATTCATATTTTAGAGGGCATACCAGTGAATTGGTATACAGACTAGGAAATGCGTAAAGGTACCAAGACATGGGCGAACCTCGAATAGAACTTTACAGTCACTTTCTTATTTGAGCATGAGAACCCCAACATAGACAAGGCCCTGAAACGGATCAGAAATTTCATATTCATTGAAGAAACAAAATTAGAAGCTATCATAGAGGTATAGCAATGGAATAAGCAGACAATCAAGGATCTACTGTCATGCTACCACGTACAAGAGGAAGCCCTGGATGAAGATGATCCGCACGATATTCAGATCGAAGAAGTCGAAGGCGAGAGAGATGTGGAAGGATCACCCTTAGAGTCAGAGGTCATCTCTGCGCTAATCAAGATAAAGAAGTTTAACATAGGGACTGCCAAGCAGCCCAAAATGGTCAACATTGGAGATTACTGGGATGAACAGACACTAGAAAGAATCACATAATGGTTGCGCAAATACAACGAGCTTTTTCCCACAACCTTTACAGAGATGAAAGGCATAGCCGAAGAATTAGGAGAAATGAAGATACCACTCAGACCTAATGCCGGACCCATTAAACAACGACCATATAGATTGAACCTCATATATAAATAGAAAGTTAAAGATGAGATCGATAGGATTCTCGAGGACGGATGGGATGTCATAATAAACGTGCCAACTAGAGACAACAAGTAGGCATTAATCGCATGATGGAGGAAGTGTCCTCGACAAGCTTCATGAAAATCCCATACAACACACGAGCATAAAAGTAGTTAGTCTATTTGTGAAAGGAGAACAAAAAAATAGCAGCAACAACTAGAATGAACAGAGTGAAACCACAAATCTCATCAAAGCCATTCAAACTCAGCAAACGTTTGACAGACACCATTATGGCACCACCAAAGCTTGCAGAACCAGGCCAGATAGCCATATCAACCAGGGTTCATACTAGGTCATGGGGACCACTCGAAGAAACCGAGCAATAGCCACCAAAGATCGTCAATATTGACAAAATCCCATCGCCTGATGAAATCCCAGTAGAGTCCACACCAATACTAGAGGAGATTCTGCAACCACAAACATAGGCCATGGAATAGGATACACCAACAACGGTGCAGGAGCCTCAGAACAAAGAAGAACAAACACACCAGGAAATAGCACCAAAACATATTGAAGTAGCCATGGAAGTGAACAGAACAACACAACATCTGGGAGCAGAGGAGGAACCAGACGATACGCAAGCACCCGACTTAGGTCACCCAACCGAGGAGACTGCTGGAACTACCTGGTCATGGACAAAGTGGATGAAAGGAGAACAACCAAGATTTTTTGGAACTTAAAGCCATCCAACACAGTAGGAGGACCGAGTTCATATATGGAGCTCACCTCGAAAGAAACTGGCTGCAAATATTGTGCTACCTTGCATACTAGAGGGAGTACAAGTGGACCTGCAGCTATTGGGTAATGTCGAGAAGCTCAATTATTCCAACCATGATGTAGTAGATGAAACCAAATATCCAAATCTTGCACCACAGGTCTTTATGCAGAAAATAGTTGTGAACCAACTCAGAGAAACCATCACTTAGCCACACCAGTGGGCAAATGGACTGGAAAGAACAAGAATTCTGGGATTGCTGAAGATACCACACTTTGGCAGAGGCCAATATGCGACGGCATGCGTCAAGAAACTGTTAGCAGTTATGCATGGAGGGGATGTATGGCTAGACAAAACCGTCCCCATAACTGTCGAACTTATCATGCAGATAGCGGGCCTACCCACCTGGGGTATGGATCTCACTCTGATTCTAGACAATAAATCCAAGGAAAAAAAATTGGCAAAAGAGATGAAGAATAAATATGGCACCGACAGGGGAACAAGAGGCATTATAATCAAACATATCAACAATTTTGTGATGAAATTGGGCACAAAAATCTTAGCCTGCAAACCGCTAAGAAAATTTCGCAAAGATGAAGTACCGACAGGAGTCATTATTGTTGTAGCTGAGTGCCCAGAAGGCACCTCCATGAGCTGGGCGCCATACCTATCAAACTTGTTCCAAGTAGACTGCAAATATGCGCAGGATGCAGGTATGGAATTTCATTACTCGTGGTTGATCACTCTCATAGCTTTCATGGGATGGCGAGAACCAAAATACGCTGTCTTTTGTACCACACCATATCCAGGAGGAGCAAGATATCATGTCTTGAGATTCACACCACTAGCCAAGAATAACAGGAGGAATGGAATCATATTTGAATCTTACCTATGGGAGATACAGGAAGCCATCAATCGAGCATGGAGAATAACACTAGAGTCTATCGCACGATATGGGGGCATCACCAATTTTTGGGCTAGGCGACAAGCCATGTGGATACAACCAAGGCAGGATCCGGATAAACAATGGTTACAGATGTGCTACTACATCACCGAGGGTGATATTGACATGATCATCAATGAATGGATTGATGAATGGAGGATCCTAACCATACCCAGAGAAGTACCGGGACAAACAGTAGAAGGAGAGGTTGAGTAGGCGGAAACACAACCTTCACAAATCCCAGTACCCAAGAAATGAAGAATAGGCCAAACCAAGTTGACTCAGGCAGATGACGACTCAGAGTAGCCATGGACCTAGAAGGGGAGGATAGAAAGCACTCAGCCAACCAATGGACAACAGAAACTGGCTGAGGGAGCACAGGAAACCGCATCGAACCCCATCACACAGGAACTAGGGGGAACTAAGAGAACATTGGTACAGGAAGCATGTGCACACAAGAAAACGAAGTCACAACGACCACCACTGGACTATACAATCATGAAGGATGATGGAGAGATGATTTCTAGAATGGTCCAAGACTGCCTCACGGAGGATTTCGATCATGTTGCGCACCATAGGGATAAACTGCAGAAGGAATTGGTAGAAATGGGACGACTCCTTAAGAAATTTGGGGAAGCCCAGATCACAAGTAGAAGTAAAGGCATAGAGCCATAGATCACACATACCACAGAAAGGGTGGAGGTAGAAGAACGTGACCCAGTTCTTCCAATACCACATGCACATTCCACGGTCTACATAAAGCCTAGCATGCTGCGAATGGATGAAATTGTGGGACAGACACCTCTGAAGGATTTGGATTATATCCATTCAGTCTTTACAAAGATGCCATCACGAGCATTATACAAACTACAGGTTAGCATCGAACACAAGATGCAGTCACGAGCACATAAAAACTTAATTGAGCTACAACAAGCAACAAATAAGCAGGAAGTGCTGGAAACAGTTTGTGCATAGGTCAAATCTGAAACTTAGGAGGAGAAGGAACATAGAAATGAGCTGGAACGCAAAGTGGAAGAAATTTTTGGGAAACTTCCAAGCACTGTGCAAGGAAATGAACTCCCAGTCACAGAAAAGATCGACCAGATTGTGCAAGAAATTGATCAGTATCAGAAGGAGATCGAGGCTCTCCACAGACAAATTAGACTGACAACTCCACTAGAAGTGAAGGAGAAAAGGAAGTAGGAAGCAACAATGCAACTACAAGAGCTAGAAAAATAGGTCATCATGGCAGCTGACTTGTTGGATAACACAACACAACTTTGGACAAGGCTGGAAGAGGATCCACAGGTCCAACACTTGGACAAGGAGGAGGAGAGGATCAATGCAATGATCTAAGAACTCAAACAACTAAAAAATACCATACCAATTCCAAAATGGGTCAAGGGAACACAAGAGTTGAAGAAGATACAGGCAAAACTTATCACTGCGCAAACACAGAAATTGGAGCGTCAGGCTCAAATAGAACCGTTGCATGAACGGGTAGCAGAAGTACTTGCGCAGGCAGAAGAAGCCAGAAAAAAAACAACACAGACTTAGCTAGAATGCGCAAGACTGATGAGCAGGGAAATGACAACTCAAACAGTCGACACCATCAACGCGAAAACCATGTAGGCACTGACAAAAGCAACTGAGTTGCAGGAGAAGTTCCAAATGATCACAAAGGAGATCAAGGAAGCACAAAGAAATTAGGTGACTCGAGATGAGTCACATGTCAATGTTGGGGTCCTATTGGTACCAGGCCGAAGGGGAAAGCAGAACAATCGTGGGAAAGAAAGCGTGCAGAAAACTGAAGTAACAATTGGCAAAAGAACAACACGTGTGCATGTAAGAAAGCATGCACAAAGGAAAGTGACAGCTGGAGGAAGAACAACATGCGCATGGCAGAAAGGCCTAACGTAAGAAGGGTTAGGGTTTTGGTAATATTCTGTAAAAGGATGAAGAGCCTGAAATGTATAAATATAGATACGAAAGTATCATATAGGGAATTTTTTTTTTATTAGGGTTGTTGTTATTATTGTTGTTGTTGAAGGTTAGGCATTGGAGTGAGGTTTTGGAGACTGTAACCACATAGGAGCATAGGTGATATGTAATGTTTTTAGTTGTATGAACCAATTTTGTAAGCTGTTGAGCAAAGAAGATACAAGGAAAGGTAGATCTGAGGATTAGACCATGAGCTGTAGAGCCTGGTGTGATCTAGTTCGCCTCACATACATATTACCCAGTTTTGTGGAGAATTGTAAGCGCCTGGTGCTAGGAATGCATAACTTCCATAATAAAAGAGCCAAGAGACAAATATTTGTGGACGTAGCCCAGGAGGGGGTGAACCATGGTAACACTTGCGTAATGTGTTGAATGTATGAATGTCTCTACTTTCTTTCAACAATTAATGGTTAATCTTGATGAATGAGTTAATACATTGTTATGAATCTGTTTATACTTTGCTGGAATTACACTGTGGGATATACGTAGGAGACTTCAAGGAATAAGTAGTTTACCTTACAACTCACAGTACCATGCTTTAATCAAGAAACCCCTATCCCCTACTCTGTCCTAAGCTGTAAACACTTGAGTCTTAGAGTTACCCATTTAAAGCTATCTTAGGTGAGACTGCGCAGTACCTTCTAGGTGCTATGTTTCCTTCCAGTTTACCAAGAGGGTCAATAATTTTAGAGGCTTTGTTGGAACCCCGAATGACATGAACCCTGGGTCAATAAGTTAGATAACTCGAGAAGGGAAATAGTAACCAACAATCACTCATGGTCTATAGCTAGCTACAACTGTAATGGATCTGAAGCTATGGAGACATTATCTAATGGGGTGCCAATTTGAACTAAAAACTGATCACAAGAGAATTGATCCCATTTTTGTTGGAGATACTTCACACACACCTAGGATTAATTTTTTCTAAGTTTTTCCCTATGTTTATTAGTCATTTTCTAGTCCCCTACATTTTAGGGACAACATTCCTTTTCCTACATTCTCTTCAGTTCACACTTCAGTTGGATCAATTGAGTTGAGTCTTGATGCCACATTGGTTCCATCACCATGCAACATTGGGATAATCACTAATAATGCGCATTGTCCTTGGGATTATCACCAAAGTGGCACATTAATGATGCTTTCGGTCAGTTAACTGAGGACTAAGAGGCTAGTTGACTTAGACTAGGTGGCAGTTAACTCCCATAACTATCGATGTGTGTCTATATCACTCTAGACCACCACTATGGAAATTATCTCATGAATTATGTCGCATTAGTTGAGCTATGCAACATATATCACTTGTATTGTATCATTCTTTCATTCAGCTAATACAATTCTTTGATTCTTTCTCTCTATTTTCTGTCTTTTCTCATTTTCTGCAAACTGTGTATGTTCTTCGCTAGACAGATATTATATTTGTTGATTCATCCACATCTACATGGTATCAAATCCAACAAATTGCTAGGAAAAAGACACAAAAAACTCTTTTTGTAGGTACAAAAGATTGAAGACAACATAAAAATGGAATTTCTAAAAGAATTGATTCTTACACTATACAATTTCTTTGCATGGAAGCACAAGATTGAATTGCATCTTTAAAGCAGAGGATTATATAGGTTAACTATGGCCACAGAGACTGAACCCACACCAGCCATAGAAAAATCCAAGTATCTAAATCAGATGGATGAAGCGTATGGAACTATTTGCAGTCTCATTTCTCCTGAGCTCCTCTTTCACATATCCTCTTGTAAAACCCCCAATGAAGTCCGGACCACCATGGAAGGACTTTTTAGAAAATAGGATGAGATGAGGGGACATATGATCGAGGTATAATTTCTCACTTTGGATCCAAAAACCTTCGACAATATCCAAGATTATTTTACCAAATATAAGGATTTGTTGTCACAACTCAAGGCTTGGAGGGTTAATAAATCTAAGGAAGAGAAACAAATGGTTCTTACCATTCTTTCCAAAATTAGTCTGGAATTATCAGTTTTTGTATCTACATTTCATTCATCTAGGCTCGCCTCTAGAGCCACCTGGACCATGCCCTCTCTTGAGGTCTTTATCGAGTCTCTTACACAAGAGCAGAACAAGATCATCAACATGGGAAAAATCAAAGGCTCAAAGGCACATGCACTTGATGTGAAATATGGTTGCAGTCACCAAAATAAGAAATCTAAAAACAAAGACATAGGGAAGGCACATGCAAATCCAAAGAAGGAAGGGTACTAAAAACCCTTCAACGATTCCTCCAGATCCAAAGGTGGAAAGGGAAGAAAAGGGGAGAAATGCACTTATTTACAATGAGGATTCCATCCATAATCCACATGCATGCAAAAGAATATGGATCAAATGGCACAAATACTTCAGCAAAACAACCTTGGAGATCGCATCCCCAAGGGTTCCAAGAAGAAGAAGGCAGAAGATCAAAACCCCAAGAAAGGTAATTCTAGCCATGCTTTGATTTCCATTAAGCTCTCTACTGATGCTTGGATTTTAGATTCAGGTGCATCACACCACATGGAATCCACAAAGGAATTCTACTCTTCATTGGATGCATGCAAAAGTCCTCCTATTTTGATGCGGGATGACTCTCCATTCGAAGTCACTGGAAAAGGGAAAGTTGAACTCACAAACGAGAGCTTCGAGAATGTGCTACATGTTCCCAAACTCTCCTTCAATCAGATGACAAACTCGAGCATTGGAAAGAGAGTAATATTCACACCGGATGTTGTGGATATCTATGACATGCAAACAAATTCCAAAGTTGCTACTGGTGAAGTAAATCACCAATCCAGACTCTAAACATTTTCTAAATTTATTGAACTAGATTTTGCATTACTGCTTACGCATGCTAATGAAAGAAGTAGGATATGGCATGAAATTTCAGATACATGCAACAAATTAGAAAGTAACAGGTTAGCAAGTAGGGAATGGTTGAAGTTATACATGACATCCACTTCTCCAAAGGAATTTGTGAGGGATGTATCCTTGGAAAACATCATCAAGATAAATTCTACAAGGGAAAGACTCAGAAGGCCTCCTCTCCTTTGGATCTGATACACAATGATCTGATGGGCCCTTTTACACATCCATTAATCAGTAAATCAAGGTACGTGTTCATTTTTATTGATGATTTCTCACACTACACTTGGACTTTCTTTCTCAGGAACAAATCTGAGGTCTTTCAGCATCTCAAATATTTCAAAGCCCTTGTTGAGACATAGTCAGGAAGGAATATCAAAGTCCTCTAAAAAAATAATGGGGGGGAGTATGCCAACCATGAAGTACATAATATTTTTCTTGAGGCCGAGATTCAGTTGTAGCACATGGTTCCCTATACTCTGCAACAAAACAGAGTTGTTGAGCAAAAGAATAGATCCCTGAAAGAGATGGCATCTTGCATGCTCCATGCAAAGTCACTTCCACATAGATTATGGGATGAAGCACTTAATTGTGAAAATTACATCCAAAATAGATCTCCCACTAGATTTGTTAATGATAAAACCCCCTTCAAGTCTTGAAGCGGCCTCAAACCAGAAGTGACCCACTTCCGTATTTTTGGTTCAGGTGCATGGGCCAGGATTCCCTCTGAGAAGAGGAAGGGACTTGATCCACAGAGTAAAAAGTGTATATTTGTTGGACACCCAGAGAGTTTGAAGGGATACAGACTCATTGATTCCTCTACGGACCGACTCATCATTGAGAGCAGTGTCCAATTCGAGGAAAGTATCTCACATTCACATCAAGAGCCATGTGCAAACACTTTTGTTCTTCCACCTATCATAGATGATGAGCATCCACATGCCAACTCTTCTTTAGAAGAGAGTTCTAATTCAGAGGATTTAAATGATTTATATAATGAGTCACTACAGCCATATGAAGAGTTAGTTCATGTAGATGCAGATGCAAATGCAGAGCCAGAGCCCAGGCCCAAGTGGGACAAGACTACTCTTCAGGATGCAAGAGATATTGTTGGGGATCCAACTGATACCAAGAGGACTCGATATGATTTTGAGGATCCTATTCTTTCACTCACCACCATTGAACTGATGCCACCTAGACATCATTTCTTGGTTCAATCTTCAGATCTATAGTCCTATGGTGAGACTATTGGGAATCCGTTTTGTGAATCCTCCATGTAGAAGAATTGCAACTGCCTCCTCAAGAATAAAACTTGGGATCTGGTTTCCCTTCCTTCAGAAAGGAAAGTTTTAGTTGAAGGTGGGTCTACAAGACCAAGAGTGCAACAGATGGACAGGTTAGTAGATACAAATTCAGGCTAGTCGCTAAAAGCTTTCAGTAGGTGCAGGACATTAACTATGACGAGACCTTCGCTCCTATAGAGAAGATGCATTCCATACGCTTGGGACTTGACATTGCGGTAGTCAAGGGATGGGAACTCCATTAGATGGATGTAAAGAATGAATTTCTTCATGGAGATCTCTCCGAGGAGATCTATATGGAGTAGCCCCAGGGCTTCATGCAGGATTCATCTTTGGTCTGTTGAATGAAGAAGTCCCTTTATGACCTCAAGAAAGCCCCGAGGGCATGGTATGCCAAGATGGACTCCTACTTGTTGTCACATAACATTTTACATTGTAATTCAGACCTGAACGTTTACATTCTCAGGACGATTGATTCACTTCTACTCCTAGTTCTGTATGTTGACGATTTGTTGATCATTGGTTGCTTGACTTCAACGATTGCTGCAGTCAAGAGGATTCTTCATGACAGGTTCTTTATGACAGACATGGATTCGCTACATTTCTTCCTTGGTCTTGAGATCAATCATGATGCATCAGGCATCAATTTGTCTCAGGCCAAGTATGCACAAGATCTCCTTGAGAGATTCCACATGACAAACTATAATTCTGCCCCATCTCCTTTCCTATCAGGAGTCAAACTTGAGGATGGTGGGGACACTCCACTGGTGGAAAGCACACTGTAAATACAGCTAGTGGGGAACTTGTTGTATCTCACACACTCTAGACCAGACCTCTCCTATGCAGTCGGAGCAGTCTCCCGGTTCATGCAAGAGTCACATGAGCTACATTGGAAGGATACAAAGTGTATCCTTTGATACATATAGGGCACCAACACCTTTGGGATTCACTATGCAACAGACTCTACATTGGACCTCATCGGGTTCACTGATTCTGACTGGGCTAGTGATAACATTGATCGCAAGTCCACATATGGTTACTCACTAAGTCTAGGTTTTGGGCCCATCTATTGGTTGAGAAAGAAGCGAGATATTATTTCTCTATATTCAGCTAAGGCAGAGTACAAAGGGGTAGTTAACATAATCATTCAGGCAGGGTAGTTAACATAATCATTCAGGCAGGGTAGTTAACATAATCATTCAGGCTATGTGGCTAAAAAAATTTCTCACTTAGTTAGACATTCAGTTTCATTGGTTGATCATCATCTAGTGTGACAACCAGAGCACTCTGAATTTCTGCAAAGATCTAGTTCATAGGCAACAGATGAAGCACATCGAGATCCACATGCACTACATCCAGGACTTAATACATGAGGGGATCATTGACTTGCAGTTCTATCCTTTAGCATAATAGACTACATACATCTTCACCAATACCTTCACTGAGTAGAATTTCCACTCTCTTCGCAGTCGTCTTGGAGTGAAGGACACAGTTTCCTAGCAACTGTCAGTTCTTTTTTTTATACACTGTACCTTGAGGGGAGTTTTTCCCCATAAGGTTTTCCCTCTTTCCTCATTTTTTTCGGTGTGTCTTTTGTTTTCAAGTATATAAAATGGCCTCGTTGCCGGGACCCATTCTTTTATTTTCACCATAGTGATGTTTGGGGGGGTGTTGGAGATACTTCACACACACCTGGGATTTCATTTTTCTAAGGTTTTCCCTATGTTTATTAGTCATTATCCAGTCCCCTACATTTTAGGGAGAATATTCCTTTTCCTACATTCTAAGGGAATATTCCCTTCAGTTCACACTTCAGTTGGATCAGTTGAGTGGAGTCTTAATGCCACATTGGTTCCATCACTAAGCAACATTGGGATCATCATTGCTAGTGTGCATTTTCCTTGGGATTATCACTAGAGTGGCACACTACTGATGCTTTCAGTCAGTTAATTGAGGACTAAGAGGCTAGTTGACATAGACTAGGTGGCAATTAACTCCTGTAACTGTTGGTGTGTGTCCAGATCACTCTAGACCACCAATATGATGCATTGGCTCATGTATTATGGTGCATTAGTTGAGCTATGCAACGTATATCACTTTTATTGTATCATTCTTTCATTCAGTTAATACAATTATTTGATTCTCTACCTCTCTCTCATTTCCGTCTTTTCTCATTTTTATGCAAACTGTGTATGTCCTTTGCTAGCGAGATCTTATTTGTGCAGGTTCATCAACATTTACAATTTTTACCCAAAAGGACCTGAATGCCTGACAATGACATTGAAGTGAATTATTTAGTGAATATGATTTTTGAATATCCTTTTTCAAAGGAAAATAAAACAAGGTTGTAGATGCTCTAAGGAAAAGACCCATAGTTCATTCTATATTATCTCTAAAGTTAGACTTAGGAAAATTGTATTTAAACCACCTTATCGAAGAGAACCAATACTAACAGATAAAATATACCTTGCAACATGAAGTACCAATGAAATATAAATGGGAAGGGTACACCTTAGAGAATGATGGATTGTTATGGTTTAGGGGTAGGATATATGTCCCAGAACATGAAGTCCTTAGGAGATTAGTAATGGAGGAAGCACATAGATCCCCTTATTCTGCACACCCAAGAGTAAAGAAAATGCATGTCGACTTGAAAAGATTATTTTTTGGGGAAAGTATGAAAAAGCATTTTGTAGCTAGGTGCCTGGAGTGTCAATAGGTGAATCTTGAACACCACCACCCTACATGTCTTTTACAACCCCATGATATACCAAGAACTAAGTGGGAATTTGTTTCAATGGATTTTGTGGGGGGATTACCTACACTACAACAGAACAGGAAATTAGTGCCTAAAATAGCACCAGAATTTAGTTTATTTCATTTCATGAATTGGACACCTTTTCCGGTGAAAAACTGGGCGCAAAGAGGATCGTTTATAATTGCACTAGATTTAGCGCTAGAATTAGCACCAATAATAGCACAGAAAATTATTAGTACTAATATTAGCACCAGGTGTTGTTTCTAGTTTTTCTTCTTATATGCCTTCCAATTTGCTTCTAGTTTGGCTTCCAGTTTTATGTCCAGTTTTGCTTCTGAGATGGCTTCCAATTTTTCTCTAAGTTTGGCTTCTAGTTTGGCTTCTAGTTTTACGTCTAGTTTTTCTTCTAGTTTTGCTTCCCGTTTGGCTTCCATTTTTTCTTCCCATTTTGCTTCTAGTGTGGCTTCCAATTTGGCTTCCATTTTTTTTTCTAATATGCCTTCCAATTTTTCTTCCAATTTGTCTTCTGGTTTGGCTTCCAGTTTTATGTCCAATTTTGTTTCCAATATGGCTTCCAATTTTTCTTCCAGTTTGGCTTCCAGTTTTGTTAGGACATTTAGACACTTAGGAGTTAGTTAAGATCTACTTGGTCTATTGTGTTGTTAGGTAAAAGTGTGTTTTCTAGTGTGTTTATTTAGTATGCATTGTATGCATTTGTAGTTAGGAAATCCGACAGTCACGATATGTTCCCGACATAGAGTGATCCAACGGTTCATACTCTCCTCGATCATAACGACCATTGGTATGTGTCTTAACAACCGATTGGTACATGATATCTATTTAAAGAGCATGGAGGGTCATTTTCCGATGATCGATTGTGAGAAAATCTCTTGTAAAATTTCTCTGTAATCTTTTTCTTTGCATTAATAAACTGCTCCAAGTGGTCGCGTTGGCTAGGGTCGTGGATGTTTCCCCATAGGGGTTTTACCATGTGAAAATATCGGTGTGTTGATCTTTGATCTGTTTATGTGAGTGGTTACTGAATGGGTTCTTCCTCTGTTGGAATACCTGTGTTGTCGAACATGGTATTAGAACATGTTTGAAGACCCGCTCTTGTTGTAGATCGAGATCATGAAGCCGATTTTCCTCATATTCATTTTCTATCATTTTCATACATTTATGGGCTGATAGGACTGTTCCATTGCGTCCAGAGCACTCTTTTCATTCAGGAAAATTTTTCATTTCACTCGAAAAGGTTTTCGTTTTCCCAAGATATGACCATTACAATCAGATCCAGAGGTATAAAATTTGAATACGCAATTTTTAATTTTTTTGCAGAGAAGTATTTTGGTTTTATTTTGGTTTTGTATTTTTTTATTTTTGAGTTTCTACTCTTTTAGATCTATGTATTCTCTT
The DNA here is from genome assembly GCA_010110895.2 of Picea sitchensis. Lineage (NCBI taxonomy): Eukaryota > Viridiplantae > Streptophyta > Pinopsida > Pinales > Pinaceae > Picea > Picea sitchensis. The sequence continues at coordinate 12,710 of SNQJ01S0169343.1, read as the reverse complement.
TGCCTCGTGCCCTGTGTGACCTCGGAAAATCAGAAACAGATAGGAAAAGGTGCATCTTTTGGGTAAGCTAACCGAGATCTAGAGCAAAAAAAAATTTCTTGTGTGAAAAGAGTTTTTTTTTAGCATGCTCTCCAAGGCCATCTTCAACAACAACAACAACAACAACAACACCCCCAATCCTCCTTCTGAACATAAAAATATGTTTTTTTAGACCATTTGGTTAAAAGTTGTCTTATTAAGTAAGAGGTCTTGAGTTCAAGTCTCTCTTTTGTTACTTTTTTGGAAAAAGTTCATGCTAAAACTGTAAAGTGTATTTCACTTCAAGTATAAAAGTGAATCACTATAAGTAGCTTTAATATTTTATTTTAGAGTTATTTATTTTTCATGCAGCTTCTTTGTAAAAGTGAGCCCCACTTCTCTTTATAAAAGTGGGTCACTTCATAAAGCAACTTACACTACCACGTGGTACTTTGGTTACCGTTTATGCCTTTTTTAAAAATGGCATAACTCTCACATCCAAAGTCCGTTTTCAGTGCCATTTTTTTTAAAACCGCATAAATTTTCAAGCTCTTTCCATTCAGATCACCAGTTTCAGTTTCTAAATCTGTATTATCTACATATTTAATATGGATTCTACAAGTAATCTCTTACTTACCAGCACCAACTACTTCCAATGGAAATCCCATATGGAGGATTTATTAAGAAGTAAAGGCTTGTACTGGATTACCTTAGGAAAGGAAACAACACCCACTGATGTTGATAAGAAATCCAAATGGGATAATAGGAATGGTGAAGCACGTGGATTAATCAGAATGTCCATCTCTCCTGATTTAAGGTTCCACCTTCAATCAATTGATAAAACCAAAGAAGCTTGGGAAAAGATTGAATCTGTGTTTGGTAAAAACAATATTATTCGAGAAAAACAATTAGAAAATCAAGTACTAACTTTAAGTCCAAGAGATTTTTCTTGCATTGAAGACTATCTATCTAAGTTTAAAACACTTAGAACTTTATGTGAAGAATGTAAGATAAATATAGACGAAGATCATTGCATCTATATTATTTTTTCTAAGCTAGGTAGTGCATATTTTGTGTGTGTATCTACCTTTTATGCCATGCAAGAGGCTCTAGGGGTAGCTTATCAAAAACCCATTCTTGATAAATTTTGTGATGCTTTGATTAGAGAGAAAGATAAACTAGTACAACTTGGAGTGATCAACATTGCAGGTACCTCCAACAAAGCCTTAGTTGTCCATCAGAAAGATAAACCCAAGAATCCCGAGAAGCAACATCCTCGCCATAACAACAAGCAATATAAGGGTCCCAAATCCACTCAGACAACTTTTTCTCCTAATGGAGACAAAGGAGAAAAATAAAAAAACAAGAATACTAACATACATTGAAACTTTTGTGATAAAGATGGTCATGATGAGTCCAAATGTTTCAAGAAGATGGCAGCTTTAGAAGCAACGATGAAGAAGCACAACATTAGTATTGATTCTATTTCTTCTTCTTTTCTCATGGACATGCATTGTCTACTTCTGGTTTCTCCTTCAATACAAATTCTACTTCTACTTCTACTTATGATGAATGCCTTATTGATTCTGGAGCATCCTATCATACGGCTAAGGATAGAGCCATATTTTCTACTCTAAATGAATGTAACACCAAGAAAATATTTGTTGGTGATGATATATCTCTTAGTGTTGAAGGATCTGGAATAGTTCAAGTAGAAAATGGTCATTTCAATGATGTATTATGTGTTCCAAGTCTTTCTTGTAACC
>SNQJ01S0169339.1:4869-16635 GCA_010110895.2 Picea sitchensis | reverse complement strand
GCTTGGTTGAATTCAAAATAGGAGGATATAATGATAAGATCTTATGTGATGTCATTCCTATGGATGTTTGTCATCTATTGTTGGGTAGACCATGGAAATATGATAGGAATTTGATTCATGACGGGAGAATGAACACATACACCCTAGAGAAGAATGGGAGGACACACATGTTGCTTCCGATAAAGGATAAAGAGGTGAAGCCGGAAGTAAGCAACACAGTACTTCTCATGAGTGGGAAGGAACTTGTTACAGAATTTAAGAAGAAGGAGGATCCACAATTCTTTGTGGTCAGAAAGCCGAGGATTATTCTGACTAGCACAAGAGTGGATGATTTACTAGAGGAAGTTCAGGAACTGCTGGAAGAGTTCGCTGACATCATAGTGGATGAACTACCTCATTCGTTGCCACCGATAAGGAGTGTGAGTCATCACATTGATCTCATACCAGGAGCCATTTTTCCAAACAAAGCCGCGTACAGATTGACGCCGCAAGAGAATGAAGAGGTTGAAAGGCAGGTCCAGGAGTTGTTGGACAAAGGTTTGGTCAAGGAAAGCTTGAGTCTGTGTGTTGTTCCAATGGTACTCAGTCCGAAGAAAGACGGAGGCTGGAGGATGTGCACTGATTCAAGAGCTATCAACAAGATAACCATCAGGTATAGATTTCCATTGCCGAGGATGGATGATCTGATGGATTTCTTGAGTGGAGCAAAATATTTTTCAAAGATCTATTTGAAAAGCGGATATCACCAGATTCGCATGAGAGAAGGTGATGAATGGAAGACAGCATTCAAGACAAATGAAGGGTTGTATGAATGGCTTTTTATGCCGTTTGGCTTAACAAATGCGCCAAGTACCTTCATGAGGTTGATGAACGAAGTCCTGAGAGAGTTCATCGGAAAAATTGTCATCGTGTATTTGGATGACATATTGATTTACAGTAAATCAGTGGCAGAACACTTGAAGCATTTGGCTATAGTGATGAAGAAGCTACAGCAGGAGAAGTTGTTGATAAATATGAAGAAGTCCTCATTCATGAAGACAGAGCTCATTTACTTGGGGTTTTTTATTTCTGTGAATGAGTTGAGAATGGATCCAGATAAGGTGGAAGTGATCAAGAATTGGCCATCACCAAAAAATATATTTGAGGTGAGAAGTTTCCATGGTTTGGCTAGTTTCTAGCGAAGATTCATCAGGAATTTCAATGGAATTAGTGCAGCAATGATGGATACAGTGAAGAAGCGGCATAAATCTTTTCACTGGACAACAGAAGCCGAGAAGATTTTTAATCTGTTGAAACAGAAGATTACAGAACAACCAGTGTTGGTGTTGCCGGATTTCCAGAAAATATTTCAAGTGAAATGCGATGCAAGCGGGTTTGCAATCGGGGCAGTCTTGAGTCAAGAAGACATGCCAATAGCATACTTCAGCGAGAAGCTAAATGAAGAAAAATTGAAGTACTCCACATATTATAAGGAATTTTATACTATCATACAGGCATTGAAGAAATGGAGGCATTACTTGATCCCGAAGGAATTTGTATTGTACAGTGATAATCATGCACTGCAATTTTTGACTCAACAAGAGAAGTTGAATAAGAAACATGCCAAATGGGTTGATTATATGTAGAATTTCACATTTTTGATAAAACATATTTCTGGTACTGCTAACAAAGTTGTTGATGCTTTGAGCAGGAAGTGTTTGTTGTTGCAGGAGTTCCGAGTCAAGACGTTAGGTTTTGATGATATCAGGGACATGTACGTAGGTGATCTAGATTTTGGGGAAGCGTATGAAGTAGCTGAGAATCCAGTTCTTAGAGACAGAAGCTCATGGATAGAGTACATGATCCAGGAAGGATTTTTTTTCAGAGGCAATCAATTGTGTATTCTGAAATGCTCCATGAGGGAGAATGTCTTGAAGGAGAAACACAGTGGAGGGTTGGCAGGGAACTTTGGCCATGACAAAACATTTGCAAAGTTGAATGAGTCATATTTTTGGGCGGGAATGCGAGCGGATGTCAAGATATTCGTTGACAAATGCATAATTTGCCAGCATTCGAAGGGGAGAAAGTAGAATGTAGGACTTTATCAACCATTTCCCATACCAGAGAGGTCATGGGATGCGATTAACATGGATTTTATATTAGGGTTTCCAAGAACACAAAGAGGTGTTGATTCAATCTTTTTGGTGGTGGATAGATTTTCCAAGATGGCACACTTCATTCCATGTCAAAAAACCAGTGACACAACACACATTGCGAGCCTATTTTTCAAAGAGGTCATTCGACTTCATGGGTTTCCAAGGAGTATTGTTTCGGACAGAGATACAAAGTTCATAGGGAACTTCTGGAGGACCTTATGGAAGAAGCTGGGAACTAACTTGTTATGTAGTTCAGCTTATCATCCTCAGACGGATGGATAGACAGAAGTGGTCAACAAAAGTCTGGGAGACTTGCTGAGAAGTTTGGTGACAGAGCACCACAGCCAGTGGGACAATATATTACCACAGGCAAAGTTTGCATATAATGATTCAGTGAATCGGAGTACAGGAAAAAGTCCATTTCAGATTGTTTATGGCATGCATCCGAGAGGAGTTTCTGAACTGAGAGATTCAAAACAGACTGGGACTAGCAGCGCTAGTGCAGAAGAATTCCCCGAGGTGATGAAAGAACTTCACAGCCAAGTGAAGGAACGGTTGCTGGATTCAAGTCAAGAATATAAACGCAGAGCAAATCAGCATAGGAGACAACTCTAATTTGATTTTGGTGACTTAGTTCTAGCACACTTGAGAAAAGAAAGGTTCCTGAGAGGAACATATAATAAATTGAAGATGAAGAAAATCGAACCATGCAAGGTCTTGAGAAAATTTGGGGACAATGCCTATGAGATTGAATTACCTGATGGGATCGGAATTTCTCCGATATTCAACATCTCAGATTTGTACCCATACAGGGTTGGAGAAGAAGGGACTGGAACTGAGCAGCCAGTGATCCAGTGGATGAAATAATTGACAGTTGCAGAGAAGCCACAGATGGAATGCATACTGGATAAGACAAGAGGACCAGGTGAAAGAAATACTTTGAGTATCTGGTCAAGTGGAAGAATCATCCAGTTGAAGATGCCAGCTGGGAGACCAAGGCAGAGATACAAAAGCATGGACAGACTGTGCAGGAGCTCATGGACAGGAGCCCATGAAAATTTTCAAGCGAGGGAGTATGATGCAGGAGCATCTCCCACATCAAGCGAGCCAGTGTGGAAGTAAAATAGACAGCTGGACGAGCGCTAGCACAAATTTTGATAAACACTTTGGAGTTGTTGCGCGACCTTAAATGAATCATTTAAGGAGAGGCACACTTGTATTTTTTAAATGGACCTTGAGCGGATTGCTCTCGTCCTTAGTTGGTAGACGACATTTAAGCTAGTTAATGCAAGTAGATAGAAATTTAATTCTAGATTTGATAGCTTTAGAGAGAAAGAGGGAAACAAGATATAGACACCCTGATTATGTATTGTAATAATAATTGAAGTGGAAGAAGAGCAAGAGCAAGCAGAGAGAGCTATGTAAGAACACCCATGTACAGATATTTGAATTAATAGAAGAGTTTGATTCAAATTCATGGTTTTCTGTCTGTTCTCTGTGTATTGATGTTGTTATTCTCATGAATGTTTGCTTCCAGTTATACATTTTCTTTTATATGTTGTGTATATGCTTTCATGTTTGAATTGAAGTCTGAAAGGGTGAAGGAATGAGCTTCAATTGTTTCTCTATTTGAGCCAGAGAATTCTTGCAAGGAGTGCAGTTGAAGTGTCCGCAAGGAATGCGTTGACAGAGGGTTCAATAGAGATAGCTTTTGTTCTCATTCATCCAGAAGGTGCAGTTGGGCACAGGAGCCATGCAAGGAGTGCGCAGGCTGAGAGAAGTCTCAAGGTTGCGAACCTGAGTGAAGTATCGAAGGACTGCTGCTGCAGACGAGTGCAGATTTGAGGAGCTTCAACACTTAGACGTTGTTGAAGGGTTGTCGCAAGGAGTGTGTGCAAGGAGTTTTCTTGAAGGACTTGAAGTCATGGGAAAACTCATGAGAGATAGGCTTTCAAATTTGTTGAAGCATAGCGCAGGGGAATTGCGACTGAAAGTTCATAAGAGGCGTCATAGGTTTGCGAGCTGGTGAACGAGTTCTGTGGAGAGGAACACTTAGTTGTTTTGCAGCTTTCATAGGAAAAAATAGACGGTCGGTATTCTCCGAGGAGAATTCGCGACATTCCATGAGCCGTTGGATCTTACAGAGGTGCAGGGGAGATATAGCGAAGTATTTCAGAAGGTTAAATCTCAGGAGGGACATAGCCGTTGATCCAAACCAGCCAGGGTCGTTGGATGAATCGCGAAATCGCCTATCGGGATTTCGTGAGAGAAGAGTTGAAGATTTGGTAACGGGAATCGCGAAGCCGCGATACGCGATATCCCGACGGCTACTTAAATAGTGTGGGCCACAGTTGAGTCGACGAGTGGAAGATAGGTGGCACACCTTATCGGGGTTTCGCGGCGAGAAGTCGCGAACATTGGACATCAGGATTCGCGATCCCGCGAGGTCCGAAATCCCAACGAGGTGACGGGACCATTGAAAAGTCAAAGCTGTGAGCTCATCGGAGTTTCGGCATATCAGGACTTGGGAGTCGGAGAACCGAATTTCTCGATACTGCGAGTGCCGAGATCCCGATAGAGAAATATCCGACAGGGTAAAGAAAAGGGTCAACATTGAGTGTATCGGCATTCGGGGATTCGAGAGTGCAGTGCTCGACCATTGGATTCGCAAGTCACGAGTTCCGATTCCCCGATAAGTAAAGAGAGGGGGAATCGCGCAAAGAGATATGTGGGTGCAGATTTCCCGATAGGGAAATAGAAGAACCTTGGTGTTCTTTGGGCCAAGGAAAGAGAATATCTTGTGAGCGGATGTGCCTGCGGGTGCGACTGCGTCATTATTACCTAGGGATTTGTAGACTTAGAGGTGCAAGAAAAAGAAATGAAATATTGGATCCTAGTGTAACCTAATCTAAGGCTAGAAAACACACTTCAATTCACTAAACGAAACAAGAAACCAGAAATAAAATTAAAGTGCACAAAAAATAAATTTAAATATGGGAAAACCAAATTAAAGAGAACTAGATTAAAAGACAAGGCAATTTAAAAGTAAATACAAAATTTACCCAAACTAGCATTCAAATCAATCAGTTGAATGAGGTTACTCAAACCCTCATGTATGTGGGATACTGACCTAAAGTGGAATTTACCAGCTTTAATAACAAATCTCCAAAACTCCTAATTAGCCCTATATCGACAAAGTAGTGTAACATAAAGAACGCATTTTAGAAACTTGTCCTCAAGAAAAGGTACACCTAGAAATGAAAGGAAAAGTTAATGTTGGTACGATATTAGTTTTTTTTTTATGTACAAGAATGAACGTGTTGGTATGGAATTAGTTTTTTCTCATATCCATGAATCAATTCAATCATTTAGCGTTTCATATGCATTTATATCAAAGCATAACAATCAAGCATCTAACAATATATTCTCAAGACAACATAGGGATGATTAATATATACAAAGATTACATAGTTTTCACATAACAAAGTGGTAACAAATGATAAAAACAATTAAAACAATCAAGACAAAACACTAGGACATTTTAACAATACAATAAGGTTATAAGATAACAAATAATTCAAAGCTAATATACAATAATTAATATATAATAAATAATGTAATAATGCACATGTTATCATAAAAAAACTATTTACAATAACATAGTAAAACAATATATATAATACTAATTACAAGTAAAAACAATATATAACAAGAACTTAACAAAGATAACACTAATAACTTAAATGATACAACTATATGTACACTATAACAAATAACACTACAACATTAAAACCAATTAACAATATAACAATATGTGTAGTTAACAATATAACATTATGCATAAAACAATCCCGTGCACAACCATCACTATACACCATGAAACAATATAATGTACAATGCCAAATGAAGAGCAATCTATCAAATCAACTAAGCGAAATTGAGTGAATCATGGTAAGAACTTTGCAGAAATGAAAAATGGAGCAGCTTAATGTTTTGCTTTATTTTTAATTGTTTTCGTGAATTTTTGTTGCAGCGTTGAAATGTTTGCAGAGGAAAGGAATTGGTAATTGGAGTAGTCTGAATAGAATATGGGTGGGGAGAATTTTGGTATCAACATATCAAGCGTGGGTGAAATGGGTACAATCTATGAATATGGGAAACATAGATGTTCAACAATGTGTAGCAAATTTGTTGAGCGTTGCAATATACAATAGATATGTTAAGAAACAAAGGTAAATTTGCAAGGAGAAGAGGATAATAGAATCTGCAGGTGTTCTATCTTAAGGTTTTCTCTTTGAAATTCACAGTGAAATTAGAAAACTAAGCTACACAACTAAAATCAAACAACACATGTGAAACAAAGAATGAAACATTGCAAAAAATATAAATTGGATAGGAAGTAACCACACTTGCAATCTAACTATCAAAATAAAAAGGCAGAATGTCACCATGACTAAGGGGCCCTTCCCAACCTAACTAACGCTACTAAAAAGCGATCAGATGAAGCTGAAGGAATGCACACAAATTCAAGAACAAGTAATCTTCATTAATGAGGTATCAAATTTGCTTACAAAAGAGCACCACACATGCCTTCTATCTGAATGAATATTTGTGCCTGCTACCAGTTCCAAAACACATTACAAGCAGACATACCCTCGATTTACATAATTGGCATATTTATAAGAAAAATCCTTGATCTAGAAGATGGAAATGACTCTTCCATTCTCGTGAAACAATAGTTACATATATGAATATATCAAACCATCCATACGATTTTTAGAGAATATTAAAACCATCAAGTCAGGCTCCAATATGATATGAAAATAAAAAACCATAATACCATGAAACTCGGACCCTTGAACATGCTGGAATACTTTTATTGCTTATTTAATTAGAGTTCCATGCTTATTAGAAATATCTCGATGCTACATTTTGTTTCTTCGAAACCTAGGCGCATCCCAAAATTGGTGAAGATGTCAGTTGAAGAAACAAAAATAACTTCTCAATGAGTCCTTTCTTTGGAAAACGTTTTGAGCAAGACCCAATTTTCCATGCTAGGAACAAAACCCATGTTCCATATTCTTCATATTATTCTTTATTTGCATCAAACTCGAGGCCAAAATTTAATATCTAGAACTTTTATTAATTTGGATGAATTATTCCCCTAGAGCGAGAGGTCTACACATGCGAGATGGGTGGATTTTGAAACATGTGTCTGTATTCTGACGTCACTTTAGAGAAAAACAATGTTTTTTTTTTTTTTCTCAAAGTGCGTGATTATGCTAAACAACGACGAGTACCAGAATGACAATATTGATGTAGAAATGTTGACCTATTGTTATGGTACAATAAAACTGATTATGCTAGTAGAAGAATCACACTTTACAAACCGTCATAAGTAAGCCATGATATAATCATCTTTTAACCACTAAAAACATAAAAAAGGATGATTTATTAACCACACTAGATATAATGATGAATGACGGCGTTTAATTAGCATTTATAGTGTGTATTAACAACAAAATGCAGGAAAAGGTGTAATAATGAATGTCTATGTACAATGGAAAATATGACAAAAGTGGAGCTCAACAATATGTTCATGTTTCTTCTTTTCTTTGGATACCTCAAATGTTGTTTCATATTTTGAAGGTTTTTCGTTCTGTGTTCTCATATCATATGCTATAAAAATTTAATGAAGTTGATCAACTAAGAGTTTGTCAAGTTCTAGCCTATCTTCAATTGTATAAATCTTGGCATCATATCTCATAGGTAATGAACTTAGTCTCTTTTTCACAATAGGTTTATCTGTAATTTCTTCTCATCCTTCTCTGATTGAATTAACCATTCCATCTACCCTATTAAAGTATTCAACAATGTTCTCTTCTTCTTTGATTTTCATATTTTCAAATTGAGTTCTATAGGTTTGTAGTTGGCTTCTTTGACTTTTCTATCTCCTTCATAAACAACCTCCAATTTGTCCCATATTGCTTTATATGACTTACAATGCATAACCTTCACACATATAGAATTTGTCAACACTCCTAGAAGTACGTTAAATACTCTTGAGTTGTTATTGCAGATTTTCTTTCATGCATCATCTATGGGTGGAGTAGTTGGTGCAGTGTAACCATCTACAACAGATTTCGAGATATCAAAACCAAGAGCCAACATGAATCTTTTGATTCTTATTTTCCAAAGAGTATATCCACCTCCATTGAATAATGGTGGGTTTTTGTTATACATTCCCTCTTGTTGATCCATCTTCAGGATCTACCTTCCAGTTTTTAGACTGAGTTAGGCGCACTCGCTCTGACACCAATTGTTGGAATATTGAGAGGGGGAGGGGTGAATCATTATTACCATTTTTCAACAATTATCAACTTCTTTTATATTTTATTAATTACCATAATATATCAACAATAAACTTATATGTAAAATCAATTATATAAATATAATTAATGGGAATCACAATATTTTAATCAAGAATAGTGAAGGACACTAATCATTTTTAGAGCACCAACTCTAGCAGACACAAATTCCCTTATTTAGGGCACCAACCCTAGGAAGAACCAACTCCCTTGTCTTTAGGGAAACAACCCTAGGAAGCACCAACTCCATTATATTTAGGCCACAAACCCTAGGAAGCACCACCTCCCTTTTCATTAGGGCACAAACCCTAGGAAGCACCAACTCCCCTGTCTTTAGAGAACCAACCCTAGGAAGCACCAACCCCCTTGTCTTTAGGGTACCAACCCAGGAAGAACCAACTCCCTTAAATTACAATTTACTTAGTAAAGGATATGAATCCTTCTGTGCTTCTCCCTTACACCCTCGTTTCATTAGAATAACCAGTTCTTCTTATTGGATTCTTCTTTTGTGTTTATCTTCTGATATTGACTACACAGACCCTTTCTTCTCACCATTGTTTCTCATTTATATATAATCTTCCAACTGGTGTGAGCTGTGAAGCATTGTCTCCCTTTGTTTGGACCATTGTACCTCTTCATTAATATTAACAATAATAACGTTTTTTTTCTCCATTATTATTCAAACATTATCATGAAGGCTTTTCAATTTAGTGAGAGTGATTTTTCATAAATCGATCACTATTATGGATCAATTTCTTTTAACTCGATCCCATGCATCTTTATTTCATTCTTCAATGTTTGTTGATCAAATCTAACATTTTTTATTATCTCTCTAATGTATAGTATGTATTGAATTACTTAAGATATATCAGGACAAATTTGATATCTTGTTTGGTTTAACGTTCCTTATCGACCGAGATAAACTTGTCATTCTGTGTGTTAAATTTCACACAAAAAAATCTTCTAGACCTCTATTCTATACGACGACAGGTGGTGACCAAGAAATACACCAAAAAAGTGCTTGATCACTTGTAAAGATCAATGGTCATGTGTTAATTGCATGATGAGATGGACTACTATAGTTACTTCGTCACTTCCATCCTCTACAATCTTTCAACCTTCCGCAGTACATTTTACCAAAGTAGATCGGACTGTCGATATTTAATTTTCCATTATATGGATGATCTTGGAATTTCCATTGATTTCAAACAAATTGATGGTTAGGAATTGATCTGCAGTTGAATGGATGGTTCTCATTCACTTTGGGACTTTGACCTTTTGGGACTCTGATCGTTGTAGTCATTCAACTCTTCCGGAGAAAATTCCTCTGAAGTACGTATTATCTATTTACTTGTAGATCATACATGTTTTTCTTAATTTGTCATTGAGTGGACGGTTTGCACAACATCAACAAGATGTTTTGTTAAATGCCTTCCCATTATGCGATTTTTAAGATCTCAACAATGAATCTTCCTCCTTGATGGACGGTCAGATCTTACTTCAGAGCTTCGGCTCTCGAGGAGTCCAAGTTACTAGAAAAATGAGGTAGTTCAATCCCTCCAAAGTCTTAACCTACTGAATAAGTCATAAAGTTTTTGTGACCACTTGCTATCAGTTGTTTAGTACACCCTATGCTATCCTTCAACTGCGCTTGATCTAACAGTAGAGAATGCTCCTGGAGTATATCAACAGTTAGCATTACTTCATGATTCACGATTACTCGATCATTCCACTACACTTGATCTAATGTTCATGATTCATCCTGGAGGATCTTAGATACACGCCCATCGTTAGTTCGTGACTTCAGCCTTTATCTCTTCGAGTGGTTTCTAGTAGGAGAAAATGGATATCCCTAAAGGGCATACTCCCGTAGTGACATGACTTGATGATGTCACCGTTGATGTGGAACTAGTTGAGTGGCTTCCATGTGTCACTTAGATTCGTGAATTACGCATACCTAAAGTTTCAACTGGACCTTGACACTTCTCATCATCTGATTGCACCACGTGTCCTTGTCAACATGGGCTAGGACGACATGGTCTCTTACTGTGTGTACCACGTGTCTTAATTTGTGACTTTGGAAATTTAGCCTTCGAGTGAACTTATATGTCCTAAACCCTATTCTGTCGAAGTGGTCGGTGTTGATGTTGACTTTCTCCTTGTGATCTGACGATTCTCATGTTTTACTCTGGATAAATGGTTGACATGACTTCAGGGCTTTCAACTTCTGGTAATCTTACCTTTTTTTGTCTTATTTTCTACATAATTGTCAGTACCATAGTTGACTACTGCTACGCAACTCTCATATAATGACTATCATATTTCACTCTAGATCAACGCTTATCATGACTTCAGGCCTTCAAACTTTGGGTACAATTACTCATTATAGTTTCTTTTTATCCGGAGTGGTTAACAAGGGATTTGACCAGTTTTATCCTTGGTGTGCTCTAAATAGATCAATGGTTGACATGGATTCCCTACTTTTCTTCTGAACCGACGGTTGAAGAAAGTTCATGACTTTGGGATTTCGGGGCTTTGGAGGTCCAAGTAATTGTTGCTCCAATTTTCACCAAATTTGGTCAGCACCGAAGTGGTCAACATGGAAGTACTTACGTTATCCTTCCACCTGGATTCATCCAACGAATGTGATCATTTCTAGATCAATCATCCAGATTCATTTTGGCCTTCAGGACTTCGGGTTATTCTCCTTTTCCTACTTCCAAATTCTTTCGGAGTGAGATTCTCTGAAGAATAAACCTCGAGTAAATTGAATTCATCTAATGGTCCTTATTTAACATGAAAATCTGAACATGATCCAAAGGTTGTCGAGAATCCAACTATTCGGGATCTCGGGCCTTTAGCCTTGCTTATCCTACCCTTCCACTTTACTCGAGCGTATGGTCAAGAATTCATCTAAAGTCCCTCTTTGATATTAACGATTGGGAAACCTTCTGAAGCTCCTACTTCAAATACACCAGTTGAGATCTAATTCTTCCCAACCTTTGAATTCCTCTCAATCTGACGGTCCTGGTTTGTCCCGAAAAACACATTAGTGGACAAAATTCCTCCTCGATTCTTTTGGAGTTTTACTGTGTGTTTTTCAATCCCGATAGCATTTTTGCAATGTGTCTTTCCTTTTGAGATTTGATTAATGTTCTTCTACACCATGTTTTTCATAAATGAAAATTCATCTTAACAACTCATCATCACATCAAAATGACTTCGACTATTGACATAAATGAAAATATGTCAAATAATATATA
>SNQJ01S0169336.1:0-20705 GCA_010110895.2 Picea sitchensis | reverse complement strand
AAAAATGTCATTAGTTGTGAACCTTGTTGATTTTTGTGCATACAGGACCACTTCCCCTCATACATCTCACTTTCCATAAGTTATTCCTAAAAATCCCATCTCATCTTTTCCCTTAAACCATCATTTTCCCCTTGTTGCATAATTATTTTCTGAGCAGTTTCAATCACCTACTTCTACCAATCTACAGATCCTAACATTCTGAGTTCTAAATATGTCGATAACAGATTTCCCTGTGGAATCACTAGTTTGTTGACGCCTAAAAAAGCACAACATAAATTTCCTGCCTGCAAATAAGTTGCAAAGAATTATATATATAGGTGGGACCCCTTGACTAAAAGAATGATGGAAAGCGTTCCTCTTATTACGTTCATAATTACCTTACGAGAAAGATTCATAGCTTGAGAATAAGAGTGGAAATCCTAATCTATTTCCATGTGCAATTAATGGACGATAAGGGTGCTAACAACTTGATTTCAAAATGGAGGAAATGTTTATTTTATTAAACATATTAGTTCACTTTTACTACACTTAGATTTTGATATATTGTTTCAAATATTAAGCCACATGCAACTCATGGTATATTTGCATACATGGGCAAATGATTTTTATGTTGAATCTAATACTCCACTAGCAAAGAATGTGGGACATGTTATTTCGGTGCTAAGTGTTAAATGGACATTGTTATGAAATTTGTATGAGAGGTCGATTAGACTTTGAGTTTGGAAATGGTATGTTATATGGATATTGGATATATGATGGTCGATGTTCTATGTTTGGAACAATGTTTTTGGGAATTGAAAGCACTCTAATTTTGGTTGTGGTTGATGGTATTAAATGAAAAATAAGGGAAGTGATGTGCATTTACTGCATGTCGTTCTTACCTTATCTCGAAGCTACCACCTTCACTTCTCCTCACATTTGTTTGCTACTCTGGTTAGTAGTGCCTCAATTGTGCTCGGTCGATGGCGGAAAAATAGTTGGGCTCTTAAGCTTTTTGGTACTCTTCTCACATGTATGTTGGCTCCTATCTCTCCATTCATGATGGTCAGCTCTACTCCATATAAAATTATTATGTTGGCTCTTGTAGTTTTCATGCAGAATGTGTTTGTTTTCCAAAGTTTTTAATGGATTTAGTGTGGTCATTTTGGTCATTTAACTCGCATGTTGAATTGGGTTTCTTCCAGTTGGCATTAAAATGTTTAAAACTTGCAATAGATTTCGACATCTTCTTATGTTTGAATTGTGTGGTTGTATGGTCCCGGAGCAAAGGTGATATTATTATGATATGGTTGTTGATAAGTAATTGTGGGTGAAGGTGTTCGTTTTTTCTCATTTTGTATATATATTTCCGAGGGTTTCCTTTACAAAAGAAAATATGCAATTGGGTCTTGTGAATATTTTGTAGCACCCTCACCCTGGAAGATGTACAGTCTTATTTCTTTCAGCACAACTTGGATGTTATGGGTGGTCTGTGTGCTTTATCCTGTTGTTTGTTGAAGGAAAAGAACTGGGTTTTGTTTTTCCCGCAACCCACATTTCGAACCCTATGCCTATATTCTTTCTCTAGGCCTCTTCTCCTCTTCCAATACACAGGTGGATGAATAAAATAAAATCCATTTTCGAGGTTTTGTTAAATTATTGGACACACAGTTGGTTTCATGATTATTATGTTGTATCCTTACTGCATATCGACACTTTCGAAGTATCGCAATCATTTCGTGTTTTCTTGCCATTGTTTTAAAATGGTGACAAAGCTCTGTGTATTTTATTACAGTCACTATGGGAATTAAGTATTTGTCTTTGCTTGCAGCCATGCCTTGAGGATTGTGTAGAAACAAGAATGTTATAGACCTAGTTTCAAAGTCTTGTCCAAATATTCAACCCGACATTTGAAAATATTGAGGTTGCCCACAAATTATGGCTGGTTTTTTTTTGGGACTACGAGGTGGTTTGAACGATTTTTTAGTTTAAAATAATTGTTGTGGAAGCAATGCCCACTGGAGTTTTCAATCCTATTTTTTTTGCAACTGTTATTGAAAGTTTTGATGTGAATATGATGTAACAGAGAGAGGATAGCTCTATGTTTCTCTTCCTCTCACGATGTTCGAGACACCCTATATAATTATGACGACTAAATTGTTTATAAACAATCTCATACAAAAAATTATGATAGTTTAAAGGGAGAAACAAAATTTGTTTTTGTTATATAATCACATTTTTTCCACTTGAATTTTATATTGCACAATTTAAAAGGACAGTTGTAGATCCCATGTGTGAATTTTTAAGGGAGTGTTATCGCACAAACAGATTTGGTGAAAGTTTTGGATGGCAGACAATGGATATTTAAATGATTCTATAGATATTGGCAATATCAATTTTAAATAGTATTTCTTATAACAGAACAATAATCATTTATTTTCTCGTTCATTGTTTCATTTTAGTTCATTATGCGCCCGCCAGCTTCCCAATAACATTTAACCACCCCCTATTCCATTATCTTGAATATCATTTGTAAAGAAAAAAAGGTTTCAAAAGGATTGGATACTAATTCTGGATTGGAAATTGTGACATGGAGATATTGTTTTGGAAGAAAGGGACTCTGCGTCACTTGAACAATATTCATTGTTGATTCCCATCCATGTTACCATTTTTCATTCATTATAAACCCCCTCATATTCCCATTGACCCTATGATTCCCTGTTCAATTGCAGTTAATTACTAAATTGGATTTGGCGAATCTGTGTAAATGGATGGAGTGCATATGCTTATGTTTACAAATGATAGAGCCAACATCTTGATTTTATTTAGGTAGAGTATTAGTGAATGGATTGTTAAAAGTTTTCATATTTTGATTGAAATATTGATTCAAGATGAGTTTCTTTAGCAGGGACAACAATGACAGAGGTGTAAACAAAGGTAGATGAAACAATTGGTAAAGAGGCCACAGAATGCCAAGATTCTCAATACATTTTGATGTTGATCCACAAGAACTAAATCAACTTTTCCAAGATGGGTTTTTCAATCTAGTTGGCCAAGGAATTCTGCAATCTAGGCCTGAAAGGCCTCCTTTCCACCCACACCAAAATTTCTTTGGTATCTGTGTTCCCCTTCATGTTTCTATGCAGCCATAACCACCTGCCAATGATACACAAAAAAAGACTTGAAAATTTGTCACTAGATACACAAAACAATTGAGGCGCTTTGCTAATTTATTATTAATGAATTTACGGGAACTACTTGAATCAATAAGTACTATGACCTTTTGCTTCTTAATGTATCCTGCAATCTTGAGGATTTTAAGTGTTGACAAACCTACCAATGCATGAACTAATTTTTTACACATGTATGGATCTATGTTGTACACAATTTCTACATCTTTGTTTTTCTCTTTTAGGTTCACAAGTTTCTCCTCACTCATTTGTGTAGATTCCTCTATTTCCTCATCTACAAGCAAATGGTCAAACAAAAATAGTTAACAAATGTTTAGAGCGTTATCTTCATTGCTATTATTTAGACCAATAATCTCAATGAGTCAAATGACTTCCTCTAGAAAAATGGTGGTATAATAACACTTATCACACAATGATTAAGATGTCTCCATTTGAATTCTTTTATGGATACCTAACACCTAATATCACATTGTTTTTGTAGGACCATTCCAAAGCACAAGCAATACACTCACATATGGAAAAGACTAGAGAAACATTGAAATTTATTAAAGAAAATCTTTGAATGGCCTAGAACAAGATGAAGTAGGAAGCAAATCAACATCTAAGTGAAAGACAATTTGAGGAGGGTGATTGGGAATTTTTGAGATTTTGACCTTATAAGCAATCTATTATGAAACAAAAGAAGAATAAAAAAACTAGATCTAAAATTTTATGGACCCTACAAGATTCTTTGCAAGATTGGAAAAGTGTTGTAAGAGTTAGATATACCTTCTTGCATTCATAAGGTCTTTCATGTCTCTTTCCTAAAAAAGGCTATGGGATGGACTAGGCCAATATAGATGGAACCCCAGAATTATACAAAGAAGGAAAGTTGATTTTTGAACCATAAAAAGTTATAGATCATTTTTCTCTTTCTCTTTAGAATAAAACCATTGTGGAGCACCTAATCAAGCATAATAATATGCCTCCAGAGGAAACTACAAGAGAAGATGAGAAATTTGTGAAGAAACACCCTCAATTACAAGCTTTGAGGGAAAAGTTTCTTTAAAAGAGGGGAGCTATGTTAGTGCTCTAACTCTCATTCATCATTAGTATATTAGTTATATTAGGTCGACCTAGTTGTAGAATACATCATTCTCCTATTTATAATAAAGTAGATTCATTAGTATATGTTTATTGTATTGTGCATTGGATATATTCCAAAAGGAGGTTGCTCCCTTGAAAAGGCCTCTTACTTAGCAACTCTTTATCATTCTAAATATGTGGACTCTTTTATTATTTTTATTTCTATGCTATTGGGGTCACTTGGCACATAACGGAGCATAACATCTATCTAATACCATAAGATAATGGAAATCCATTTACACATTTCTAACCATGCATGGTAAAAACGTCAAGGGATTTTAAACAATAAGAGATGAGAACTACATTATTGTCCTTAACCAAATAAACATAAAATTTGTCTTTCAAAAATATTTTTCAATCATTAATTTTGAACTAGTAACTTTTGTAAATCTTTAATTTAAACATATAATCTTATTCCATGTTTTCATTAAAATTTGTAAATAATTTGCTAAATTGAAATCAAATAACAATGTCAGCCCATTTACACATTTCTAACCATTCAAGCTGAACAAGAAGAGTTCAGAACTATATTACAATGTTTAGCAAATTAAGCATAAAATTTAGATTTCAAAGAATATTTTTAATCATTGATTTTAAAATACTAGTTTCTTAAGTATTCCATGTGAGCATGCAAACTTATTTGATGTTTATTAAATTCTATAAACAGTTGGTAAATCAAACATCCATACATTTAACAGTTTTTAATAGGTTAGTTGTGATAACTATTCATCCATTTTGAGTAGTTCCTCTCTAACATAAAATTGGTATGAAATAAAAAAATTAGAAGTTTGATATTTTTCTTCACTAACAACCATTTTATAATGTTTTAATATTTTTAATTTGTTATTCAAATATTCCTTTTAACCATGTAACCCTCTTCTTTGTGTATTAGAAAAAATATCTTTAAAAATTTCCAACGGTTTTCGAGAATGTGGAATGATTGTTACCAATAGGGAGGATAAAAACTTTGAATCACTATTTAGGGTTCAACACTCGGTGAACATTTTAGTTTAAGAATATTGGAGTGCACCTAAATTCTCTCTTTATTACCTAAATATTTGAAGGTAAATGTGGTTATTGTATAGATGGATAACCTTTTGGACTATAGGTGTTAAAGCAATAATTGTGGTTATTGCTTATGTGGATAATTTTTTTTCCTAAACGGGTTCACGTTTGAAACCTATTTCTAAGTATTCATGAATTGTTTTAGAAGGAGATGGTGATGATATAATAATTTGAATATGAATTTTAACTTTTAAAATTATGAGATGGAAAAATAATATTTTGAATTTGAATTTGAAATAGAAGAATATATAAAGAACAAATATTATTGATGATATTTATTTTTATTATCATTTTTTAATAATATTTATCTTTATCATCATTTTTTAATAATATTTATCTTTATCATCATTTTTTAATAATATTTATCTTCTATTATCATTTTCTTGTGAGTAATGTGTTTTCAAAATTAATGGGTAATATGTGTAGAAAACTTAATCACTATTTTTTTTTATCAATTAACATAAAAACAGATTATAATGTTTAGGGTGGTAAATGATGTGTTATAGCAACAAGGTGAATGATGGGATAATAGAGTGGGTATTAAATGTAACTGTGAATGATTATCATTCAATAAGGAAATTAGTTATTTAAAACATTGTTGTGATACAAGTAGAGGTAGCATATTTTCTTAGATGTATGTAACCACCTTCAACAATAGTATTTTTATTCACTATCAATCCTAACAATTTTGGAATTTTTAAAGAATGCTTATGTGTGACATGTTTGCATCTATTTGAGGCGATAGCATTAGAAACAAGAAAATAGGTAAAGGAGGAAAGATGTGTGCATAAAGAAATGATGCAAGTGTTGAGAATAAGATCGGCTCATATTTTTGTTTGCAATTTGTAGTAAATGTGCATTAGAAAGATCATGGTTATGCAAGGCGAGACTAAAATGTTGTGGCCATGTTTTTTTTTTCTCTCAATTTGGTGGTTTTTTTATTATCTTCAACAATATAGTGGAGATGTGGTAAAAAGGGAAATGGCCAATTAAAAAGACAAGAGTTGCATGCATTGTAGTCTTTGCCTAAGTGTTATACTTCTACAACTAAGTTATGTTGCTTTTACAAATAAATCTTTTGAATTGCTAACTATTGCTAGATGTAGTGAAACAACAACATGAATTGGAGACAATCTATTTAGGGATTTGATTAAGGGATTGTAGTTACATGTACAACAAGAAGATATCATAGAGATTATGTATTGCCACATATAAGGTTCAAACATTATCCATCAAAATACCATCCTCTACAATGTAAAGTTGACCTTAAGACTTCTTGTTCAAGCATAATCCTCCAAATGCATTATAACTCAAGCATAAGCCAAGTATTTAGTTTTAAATCACAAATAATATTTGGTTTAATATTTAATATTAAATTCGAACAAACTAACCAAGTAATCTCAAAATATAAAAAAAATGCTATAACTAATGAATCTTAAAGTATAAAATGATTTTTTTATGACACTACTTTACACAAGTTTTATTGTTATTATTATTTCATAGTAAATCAAACCCATAGAAGTGAATTTGTCAATGAAATGAAAGTCAAGTTCTCTTAATATGATATATCTCAATTTATGTAATAGCATGAACTCATAAACAATGTAATGGTTACTTGAACAAATGTGCAAGTCGTATTTAAAATATTCTTATCACAAAATATTCCTTGAAAACACCTGTCCAAAAAGCATAGCATGTAATGTTCTTCTGAATGACACAAGTAGTTTGTACACTCCTTGTTTAGACTCCTGTAATATTCTTTTAAGATTGTTTCGAAAATTACACAAAATTGATGATTTTTTCTTAATGAGTTGTTTTAAAACATTTTTTTTTTCATTATTTTTGTATTTTTTCTATTAATAGTATTTTTATTAATTATGTTATTCATGATTACATATTAAAATGATCATTCAGAGTGTGCATGTTTTCACAATTCCTTGTAATGTTGTTGAGATTTTTTATATTTAAAATGGTGTAAGGAGTTTTGAAACTTCCAACACTTTGAGTAGACACTCTACCCATCATAAGGAATTATTGAAGCAATGAAAAAATAAGAACGTTAAGGATAGGAGGTGAAAAAGTGGAAAAAAATAAGTCGTTATGAATGAGAGAATATAGCAGTTGTGAAAATATTCAAATGATGGAATAAAATAATAATTAAAAGTTGCATTTGATAATAATTAAAATTATTTATCGAAATAAATTTATAAATGAATTGAAATTAAAATTAAAAAGGATCAGAGGATTAAAAGTGAACTAATTAATTATTAATTAATTAAATAGATTATGCTTAAATTAGTGAAAAGGAGGGGAGGGGAGAACAACGAATTAATAAGATGGGATTTATAAGAAATTTAGAAAAGAGAATCAATATAGGGGAGGTTAAGGAAAAAACAAACGAGGAAAGGGGGAAAAGGGTAAAGACAAAGGAGAAAGAAAACAAATTAGGGTTGATGACTAAGACAATAAATGATAGGCTTCCAGGATTGGTTGAGTTTATACCCATCATGTCGATTAAAATTATTATGATTTTTTTCAATTTCCAGAGCTTCATGAATGTCGCAAGATGAGTAATAGGGTGTTGAGGCTAGGATTTTGGCTTGGTCAAAAGGTTCTTTTTTCCAACATGCTCAATCAGGAAGGCTAGCACCATGAAAGGCGCTCTATGGTCCCTATGTGTTCTCTATTGACCTAGGCTACTACTTCAATTCACTATTGGGAGAGGCATCGATCGCGATCCAAAGGAAACGAGGGAACTAGTCCAAAGGAAACACAAATCAAGTGTTTAGATTTGAAAGAGTGTTCAACAAGATCTTATTTAGAGATGTGATTGTGGGTAGTATCAAAAATGTGTTCTTTTAGATGGCCTTTGAAGGATCTACCAGTCTGGCCAATGTATGATTTGTCATGGAAGCAAGGAATTTGGTAAAATCCTAGGCAAAACATTGGATTAGATTTATCCTTAACGTATCTAAAAGACTGTCTTAGGGTTTTGAAGGGTTTGAAAATGGGTTTGATATTATTTTTAACTAGAATTTTGGAAATGTGATTCACAGTTCCTTGGATGTAAGGAAGAGAGATGAGAGATAGGGGCAGGGAAGAAAATGAAGAACTATTCGATTTGGTCTTATGGGTTGAGTGGAAGGATTTGTTGATTTGAGATCTGGAGTAACCATTGGATATAAGGGCTCGATTAGGTAGAATTTTTCCTTCTTGAGGAATTGGGGATAAGTGATTCAAATGGCTCGAGTAACTAGAGTTTTAAGCAGCGTGGGATTTTGGGTTGGATGATGATGGGATTGGGTATGAAAGTATCTGCCAGTATGAGTCTTTTTCTGATAAACTTGGTGGGTAAGGGAGTCATTAGGGAGGTGAGAGATAAGAACATCCAAAAAGGGAAGAGAGATGCCCTTTTCCCTTTCTATAGTGAATTAGATATGGGGGGAGATGTTGTTTAGATGGTTGAAGAAGGATGTTAACGAGAATTGGCCATGAGGCCAAACAACAAAAGTGTCAGAAACAAATCTTCACATTTGTAAAGTTGTAAAAGTTTGAAAATCTTAAATAACATTAAATTTTATATATTTTTACTAAAACAATCTATGAAATTTCATGTTTATGATTTTATATATTTTAATATTTGTGTATCTTTGTAAAAATAAACATGAAAATCAAAATCACTAATATTTTAAAATATGAAAATTCAATTATGTCAACTTTGAAATAAATCACTTTAAAAATTGATATTCTTAAAATTTTGTCAAAATAATAAATACAAATTATTAAAAATAAATAAATAAACAAACAAACAAAAAAGGAATAGAAAACCAATTACATATATAGTTGTTTTGGTAAGTTCTTTAGTGCATTAAGATTGTTATTTCCATTCGACTTGAAAAGACCTAATTTTTTCTTTGGAATATATATATATATGAAAAAAATGTCAGTTCTATTCAAGTAGAAAGGAAATATCTCTCTCTCAATAAAAATCATCATTTTTATTCAAGCGGAAAGGAAATCACATTCTTAATGTGATAAAGCACTTACAAAGCAATAGATAAAATGCTTGATAAACCTCATCTCTTCATAAACCCAAAAAGGATCAAAAAACTAGCACTACTAGAGAGAGAGAAATTTTTTCATATCCTTATAAAAAAACTACCATTGTCTCCCACAAAGGGATATAATCAAAACAATTGTTCAAAAATTATCAATCAAATAGTCATTGAAAACCATTTATCAACTCTAAATGTCTACATAGAAAAACAACAAATATCCTATGAAATTATGACCATGAAACAATAGAAACCAAGTGTTACATCCTTTGATTGGCATCAAGAGTATTTATCTTCAGAGTAAAGAAGAAACCCCTTCTCTGATGTCTTCAAAATTCACCCTTTCTTCAACCCTTTGATGACCTTCTTTGGATAACACATTGGTCTCTTTGTTATGTTCTCGATAAACATGATTGAAATAAATCCAATCAAAATCGATTTCTATCGATTTTACTTGATCACCCACATTTTTAAGATCAATGTTCGAGAGTTGACCAATACCCTTCATCCAATCAATTATTAAAAGGGAATATCCATAAATATGTAAAGCATCAACTTTTTTTTCCATTGCTACTCTAAGAAACAACCTCAAATCCATTAATTCTACAATGTTATGGGATCCCAACCCCCATGCTACCTTCATATTTATTGAGTGAGTATTTGGAAGGTAAAGAACACATCCTACACTATTGTTCCCTTGAGGACCTTGGCTATATCCATCAAAAACACCCCAAGCCCACTCCTTATTGATTCTTAGATCAAGCAACAACAATTTAGGCTTCTGAATCGCTAGCATCTTATAGTTTGAGGTTAGTTCTCTTTAAATCCCACCTAATAATATGGAACCCATTTCTATGCAAAGAATCGTGGGTTTTGAGCTAACCATGCTCCCCAACAAGTAAAACATGGCATTTTTTTTCCATTCTTTGAGCTTCTTCTTGTCCCGCCATTTTTTAAAACATTGCTCCATAAAATATCGATCCCATTATTTCTTAAAACCTATGAGCGAGTCCAATTATTCCCACAACTACTTGATACAAGGACAATTTTTTAGAAAATGAGTTACATTCTCCGCATCTTCCTTATACATGATATATATTCTATGCCCTTGTTTTGTTAATTTCTGCATTATATCCCAAGTTAACACTTTATTCATTAAAGCTAGCCACAAAACATTGTAGATGTTCTTAGAGCCTTTACATTCCATAATGGTGTCCACCACCAAGATTTTTTCTCAGGCTCAGGAGAAAAATTATCTTGATAACCCAATGTGGTAGAATAATAAACTAAAGTTTGATTTTTTGACTACACAATTGCATCTTCCTCCTCTGTAATTTTGATATGTCTTATGTGTAAATTATCTACATAACAATTACACATGATTTATTCATAACCTACCAACCCTAATATGTATTCCTTTTTCTAGCCTTGATGCCAAATAGTAATACTAACTTGATCCACTGCTTGATTTAATACAAATTCCTCTATCCTGTACTAATTCTATCAACCTTTTAGATACCCTAAAATTATTTCTACACCAAATCCATGGATCCACCCCTACGACTACTTGCTCCCATTTCCTATCTTCCAGGAAAGTCATCTACCAAATAGAGGAAATGACTAGACTCAATATTCCAATTATCAGACACATGGATTATAGTCTCCCTCTAACTCCTCTAATCAATAATAGAAATGAGACTTATATACTTCTGCACTACGATATCCTTCCATAGGATTTCCCTATAAATAACTTTCCATGATATTTTTGTTTCCAAAGACTTCTTAAAATAATGTATATTTTTCAACCCCCATCCATATTTTGGTCTAGACATTACCTTCCACTTGACTAGTGGAATCCCCTAATTTTTATTTTTTCCTTACCAAAGAAATCTAAAAACCATTTTCCTTATTCTCTCAAAACTTCCTTTTGGGATATAACCTAGTGTGTGCCAAAATATTGGAATTTCCTTAAGGATTGACTTAATATAAGTCAATATTCACCCCCATTGATAACCACATGTTGCATCAATTATGTATTCTTGCCTTAATTCTCCCTACTAATCATTCCCAATCCTTTTCCCATACCCATTGGATTTGAGAATAAATTCGAGATATTTGAATCTATCATTGAAACAAATATGTGTGAAAGAGAAAATCTACAAGATTTGCATCTCCAATTCTTCATTCATACTAGAAAAAGAAATAATAGATTACATATAGTTTACCTCCATAGTTGTAGCTATACTATACAAATCCATAATGTTTTTAATTTTCCTTTCTTTCCTCATAAAGCCATATAGAAAAAGCATAACATTATCCATGAATATTAAATGGGATAAAGATGGATCTCTTCCCACTTTAATGTTGTAAATTACCCTAGTTCTTTTAGCATCCATGATTGTGTTTCTTATCCCCTCATCGATTATAAGGAATAAAAATGGTGAAAGGGGACATATGTTCCTTAGTCCTCTAGGAGGATTGAAGAATATTGAAGATGATCTATTAATTAAAACACCAAAATTTATTGAAGATAAACACCCCATTATCCAATTTACTACAAGCAAGAAAAAACTAATATGAATAAGAATCAACCTTATATAAATCCAACAAGATCTATCATAGGATTTTGATAAGTCTAATTTCATGACCATAGTTGGATGACTTTTATGTTCTATAGTATGAAGTCTTTCGTGAGTTTCCCTTATTACATCGTGTATTTTCCTACCTTCCAAAAACCCAAATTGTTCTTTTGAAATTTATTCCAAGAATATTTTTTTAACCTTTTTGCCAATATTTTATAAATATAGTTACATATTGGCCTAAATTCTTCAAAACTTTCAAGACTTCCCCTTTTATGGATTAAATCCAAGAAAGTGGCATTGAGTGCTCCAAGCACTTTATGTGGCCTCTTGACCTCCTCTATCACCCTCAAAAGATCCTCTTTTATTAGATCGTAAAAACCTAACTAGAATTCCACTAGAAAACCATATAGACTTATACTTTTGTCCCATTCAATAGACGAAAGAACTACTTCTATATCTACTTTGGATACTTCCTCAATGAGCATTCATTTCCCTTCCTCATTGATAAATATAGGAAAATATGATGATATCTTCACTATCTCTACAATATTTATTTTCTTAGGATACAATATAATGTTTGAAAGTGATCAACTCCTAAATAAAATATCACTTGGAATGTTTTACCCTTACTGTCATCCACTTTTTTCATCTCCCATATAGTGTTTATTCTCTTCTTGTGATTATCACCGCCTTTTTCCATGTATATATCCCTGCATTTTATCCTCTAGTGTGCTTCTCTCCCTTCTAGCAACTTCTTCTTTGTGATTTATAGAGATTTCACCCTATCTCTCTCTAATTTAAAAAAAAAAACACCAATTGCATTCTAATCATAAAAGGAAGACAATTCTTGTTCTACCTCTTTTATTTCCTCGTCAAAATATTTGAATTTTTTAGTTGACTATGTTGCTACTTTTTTTTTCATTTTTTCAAAGGTTCTATAAATTGGAAGTTTGTTGTATGCCTTAGGAGGGGTCATCTCAGATCCACTCATCATTTACTAATCTAATGTAATATTTCTTATTTATCCATTTAGGATTGAACTTAAAAGGGGTTATTGGTTTAGTGTATCTTCTATCTATTTGAAGGAGGATGGGAAGATGATCTAACCTCCTTCCTACACCCACTTAGGAACATTTTTTCCACTTATATTAATAGCTTCTTTGAAGAGAGAAATATATCCAATCACTTAGGAACTCACTCTCCTCCAAATATGTTATTTTTCCAAGTGGAAACCTTCCTTATAGTTCTACATCCACCAGACATACCTCCTCTAACTTATGTTTAAAGTATTTTGCAAGTGTGTATAATCTTTCATTCCCCACCCACCCAAACCTTTGATCAATTTTAAAGTGAATTTTAGGTTCCCCCTATAATGAGATAACTTGATGTTACTCTTCAAGAAAACGATACCTCAACCCATCATTCTTGCTAAGTTTGGAGCTTAATCCCCCTGACTTGATATTGTTTTCAACATTGGTTCTCTTTTGCATCGCATATAGAGTTTCACCAACTTGATGAAGGGATGGGACCAATATCTGTACTTGGCTTCAACTAGCCCTCCTAATCATGCATAGTGTTGGTTTGTAGAGGTCTCATGTATTTTGGATTCAATGGGTATTTCAATGGACTATATTCCTCCATTTATATATTCCCTAGATGTGTTTGGACACATGTTACCTACTAGGTAGGAGTTGAACAATACCATATGAGATGGTATTTATGGGCAGTTTATGTAGGCCACTTGGACAAACCCTCAAGGTGGGTTACATCCAAAGATGGCCTTCTACATTGAGCACTTCATGGAGGTGAGGGACATACTCATCACCCAAACCCCATACACATCCTATCATTGGGTGCATTGTCTTCGTATTCCCCTAGGCTAGTTTCAAGTGGGATTACATAGACTTCAAGTTGAGGCAGATCACCAAATTGACCAAAAGATAGGATTTTCCAACTATGCCATCTTTGTGAGGTAAATATGGAGGAGAAATTCATATTCCCCTGCCCCATATAATATGAGATTTGTGGAAAGTTCCATTATCTATTTAGGGGGACATAAACCCTCTCCAGGTTCTTCCAATACTCCGACCAGAGATGCCTAGCCTTTTTTTTTCGGAGAAAAAAAGTGTAAATTTTATCAAAATATATAAAATTTACATTCTGAAGAATGCATGTTGAGACATGCATTTAGTCCTTTAGGCTTTCATCCACATAATCTAGAAAAAATAAAAATACAGAGTCCACAAAACGGACCCTAAAAACTAGGCATTTTTGTACAAAAAATGTGGAGCTAAAACCACCATGCCTGAACAAGATCAAGAAGTCTGCAAATCTCTTTACTGCTAATCATAACACTATATATATATATATATATATATATATCGTCTAAAAAAAGGGACACCCCTCCCAATAAGATGGTAGTCCTTCATCATTCCAAAAAAAATTGCAATCGAATACAAAAAGATCCACTGCCAAGAAAAAGAGGAGGAGCATGCTAGATATTGACCCGTGTCGGACCATTTGGTTCTATAAAAGGCCTATGATAATGCTCGAAGCCATGACCATACTTGAAATCTATGACATTCCACTTCCTGAGAGCCATGAGAGTACCTTCTTTAGATAGGGTGTCTGTTGTGACGTTCCTTTCCCTGTAAACATGTTGAAATGACATATTTGTAAATATGTTTGCATTTAAAAAGACTTCATCCAAGATTGTAGAAAGACTAGTTTTGTGGCACAATTGAGTTTTTCACAACCAATTGATGACCACCATTGAGTCACCAAAAAATTGTAGGTTTGTTATCCCCTTTTCCCCAACAAAGGTGAGTAGAAGCTTTAGAGCCATGAGTTCCACATAATTATTTGTACCCTACCCTAGTCCCCACTTTAGTTTAAAGAAATGTGATGGAGATATGTAAAGGACTCCCCCACCTCCACATTGGATGCCATTGTCTTGAGAAGTGCCAACAAAAAAATCTCAAGTCTTTGATAATTTTATCTGCTCCTCCACCACCTACCTGGGACGGGGGGGCATCTTTCTCCTGAGGAAAATGTGAAAGTATTGCTATACTTTGGGCTGCGATTATGTCAGGTAGAGAAACCTTGTCCTTGAAAATGGAATAATTTCGAGCTATCTAGATGCCCCAATGAATGAGGTGAGGTAGTGCCTTAATATTTTTTTTTGTTTTCCTGTAACCAAGATCTCCATGCCTCTTCGATGGAGGGCCCTTTCTAGGAGCATGATTGACTCAAAGTAGATGAAACAACTCTCCTATTTTGAATTGTAAACGAGCAAACTAAGAAAAGGTGTGTTTTTGTTTCCTTAGCCCCCTTGCATAGGGAGAACCAACTCCGTCCTTCCACTCCTCTGAGCTTCATTCTATCCCATGTAGGTACATTTTTCCTGATTAGGTACCACATGAATAAGTGTTCCTTGAGAGGGAATTTGGATTTCCATATCCCTTTCCACCACCAGTCAGGTTCTTGTTGAAGGATGTTGACCATTAAGAAAGAATATCCCACTTTTGGGGTATAGACCCCAAATGGGCTGTGTTTCCAAACTAATTCATCTTCCTAGTATTTAATTTTGAAATGGCCTAGCTTGAGAAACCTGATGTAGGAATTCCAAGATGTTGTATGATGACCACCTAGATCCAGATCATGAGAGTCTTTCCAGCCTTGACTCCAAAGCGTAGTTTGATGCTCATCTATAATCTGGTTCAAATGGATGATACCCGTCTCATGCAAATGATTAATTATATTTTGGGGAAGAATATGCAATCCATTGATACCCGACCACATATCCCTACCAATCCTAAGAAGATTTCATTTTCCCACCTTCCAATCTAGCCCTTGACTGACTAAAAGAAAATATTTGATGAGATATTTCCACATGATGGAACCATTTTGGAAACTTCGAACTGGCCTTCTTATCCAATACACTACGGATTCTAGACTAATATATTGTTGGGTTACTACGTTCGACCACAAATTATTAGAGGATATCAGCCTCCATACTATCTTGGCAGCAAGGGCAGTGGAGAAACTATGGATATTCTTTAAACCCCAACACCCCAGCAACTTTGGCAAGGCCAGGGAGTCCCATTTTACCCAAAGAATCACAAAACTCTCCTTCTGACCTCCCCATAGGAATTTGAAACATTTCTTCCTTATTTTTTTATAGATACATACTATTAATGCTTGTTGTTGATACACCATTTTTGACACATAGAGCACCTATTTATTATTCCTTTCATCTGTTGCTTCTGATTAGGACAGATCCATCGATTAGTATTTCTAATTTGAACCTGTAACATCGACCCTACTACCTTACTACAATATGTTCTATCTCACTCTACTCTTATGGAAATGGCTTGCCAAGGCCTACAACCATAATATCCATCACTCGATATAGTTGGACCACCTCTTTATCCCCATTCTCCAAAGTTCCTTTTGGAATCCAAGCCATTGAAATCCAATAGACTGAAATTTCCCCTAGGACGTATTTTACAAGGATCAACCTACCAGCTCTGGACAACCACCTGAAGCTCCAATATTTTATCCTTTTTTCTAGCTTTGCAATTAACCAGGTCCAATCCGATTTTGTGTAGAAATTTGGCTTTAGGTGAAATCCCAAGTACTTTAGCCCTTCTTCTAGGGTATTTTCCACATAAGGAAAGAGGGCTTTGTAGAAAAGAACTTCTTCTAGATCCATAAGGCATAGAGGGTAGAATTTGAGTTGCTTATTTGCATTCTAGTATCCCTACTGAAAATATATAGAATAGTTCTCATCTTTGTTGCATCCCCCCTTAACCCACTGCAAAAAATTAGTAAATCATCAACAAACAATAGATGTGTGAGAGAATAAAGGTTGGAAAGAGGTATACCAATGAAAATTTGGTTGTTTTTTGCTTCAGTTAAGGCCCTGCTAAGACCTTCTTCCACCAGCAGAAAAGGCAGCAAGGATAGGGGGCATATGTTCTTGAGCCCTCTCTTTGCAGTAAAGAAAGGTGAGGTTGCACCGTTTATGAGAATTACGAATGAAACCGAAGAGATGCATCTCATGACCCAAATGATAAAAGGTAGGCCAAATCTCTTATGAGTGAGCAACATTCTCAAGAAAATCCAATTGAATCGATCATAGGCCTCGAAGAGATCTATCTTTAGCACTGCTCCTTTTAGCTTTCGAGTCTTAATGTTGTGCATGGCTTCTTAGGATATTGTTTCTTCATGGATTTGTCTACCTTCCAAAAAACCAAACTGTTCTTGGGAAATAGATTTTGAGAGAATCCCTTTAATTCTTATGCCGATGATTTTCACAATTATTTTGTAAATACAGTTGCACAAAGAAATGGGTCTGTATTCATCCAAGATTTCAGGAGCATCCTGCTTTGGGATTAAAGCAATAAAAGTAGCATTGAAAGGAGGGTGGATAAACCCATTATCTCTTGAATCTTCTATCACTTTGAGAATATCATTTCCAATGAGATCATAGAGTCCTACAAACAAATCCATAGACCAACCATCTGGTCCCAGGATTTTATCTTTTTGGAAACTATGTAAAACTTATTTTTATCCATCTTCTGACACTTCTTCCATAAGATCTAAGTTATCCTCCTCTTATACAAAGCGTGGAAATGATTTTTCCATATGGATTATGGCGTCTAGTGACACCCTTCTGTCTGCTGAGTAAAATATTTGAAATGTTGAGAACCAAGCCTTGCCAAATCTTCAAAGGAGGATAGTTTCCTACTTGTTTGATATTTTAGACTCCAGATTGTGTTTGCCATTTTCCTGCCTTTTGCAAAAGCTTGGAAACATTTTGTATTCTCATCCTCTCTATGTAGCTAGAGCGCCCTACTTATTTTCCTCCATTCTTCTTCCATGGCTTGAAGAATCTCTCTTATTTTATTTTCTAGAGATAAGAGGGCCTCTTTTTTTGTTGGAGTGGAAAATCCTCCTTTATCTAAGTCATGGAGGGATTGAAGAGTTGCTTCCGTATTGATTATGTATTGTTCTATCTGGTTTTTTTTTCCTTTTATCCAAATCTTTTGTAGCGCGTTTCAGGGATTTTAAGTTCCTTGCAAATTGAACTGTTTCCCTCTCCTCTTGTCCAATTGGAGTCCAAACTTCCTTTACTATATTTATAAAGATTTCATCTTTTAAACATGTAGAGTTAAATTTGAAAGGACCTGATAGTTTTCGGGGGGGGCTGCTATTTCCATAAATATTGGATAGTGGTATGATTCCCCTCTTGACCCTACCCATTGTCTGAAGAGAAGAGGCTCTTCCACTAGAGAGTTTGAGATCAAGAAACAATCTAGTCTCTTTGCTATATGATCTTCTCCCAAATTCTTATTTCTCCAAGTGGGACTAATATTTATGGGAGTTATGTCAATTAGCCCCGCTTCTCGTATCTTATGCACGAATAAATTTGATAAAGAGTTGATCTAGGTCCTTTTCCCCCATGATTCAGCCTCCCCTATGGATAAATTAAGGTCGCCTCCTAGAATGAGAAGACTATATTTTAAGAAATATTTTTCTAGGAGGGCATTCCAGAATTGGGGCCGATCCTAAGAGGGTCCATAAATGTTTAAAAGTGTAAATGATTTATCTAGGTCTTCAACAAAAACAAACATACCTTGGCCCGAGTTAAAACCCCAAGAATTCTCAAGCTTGATGGATTTTGGGTTCCACCCCATTGTCAAACCCCCCGAGCGACCAAAAGCATCAAGGCCAAAGAAAGACCAACCCTTAAGGAGCTTTTCCAATAGAGACACAATCAAATATGCTTCCTGAATATTTTCTTGAAGCATTACAATATCAGGCTGTGAAATCTCTAGCAGCCTTTGGAGCGGCTCGCCGACCCCCAACAATTTAAGGAGAGAAATTTCATTTGGAAACCCCTTCTCAGGGTGGAAATGCTCTAATTTCCCATGTGATGGAGAGTTGTCTTCCTGTCGCCACATCAATGGATGCTCGGGATTGTGCTTTGGAGAAAAAATATTTTCTACCCCTTTCTTTGTTTTTAATCCTCGATTGAGGATTTAATCCCAAACTCGGGTGGGGGGATTTCGTACGCCCATATGTCAGGACCGATCTGTATCTCATTTGGTAACAAATGGTCTCTTCTTCCGACAATAGAGAAGAGGATTGACTTTGGGATAGGGATGGAATCCGAGGAGGGTACGAGACTTGAGTGAAAGAAAGACAGGAAAGAGGGGGGCCTAGGTAAAAGGTCAAAGGTTTTTAGAGTATGCAGGGGAGGGGAGGGAGGTTTTTTAACATATTTAAGCCAACAAGATTTTGAGAAAATTACTATAAATAAACAAAATTTATAGAGAAAGGAGAAAGAGGGGGCATACCCATATGAGCCTCGATTCCTTTTTTAATTTGAATGTCCATGGGAGGAGGATGAGCTTCATGGTCATGGCTCTTCCCCTTGGCCTTTTTCAATTTAGACTTTGCTTCCCTTATCCCATGCTGAGCCAATTCCACTGCCTTTCATGCAGAGACCTCCCTCCAAACCTACATCGGGGCTCTTGACTGTAGTGGAGGTGACACCGCAACACACCCTAGATGGATGGAAGATTTTGTCCTTAGCCTGGATCTCTACAAAATGGGGACTCTATGCTTCATCGGGAGGTTGCAATCTACAACTCTATGACCATTTTTGTGGAATATATGACATTTGAAGGGAACTCCCTCGTAGTCAAGAGTCTGCTTGAATAATAAGTCTCCGTGAGTAAGTTCCAAAGTATCCGAAATTACTTTCCTGAGGTTTAGGGATACTAAAATCCGAGCCACCGACATTTTTCTATGGAGGTGAAGGACATATCCAAATTCATGAAAGTACCTATAGCTTTGCCAATTTTCTCAAAGAATTTCCAACTCCAGCATTTCGGTGGAAACCCTGGAAGTCGCACCTAGATCGATAGCTCATCAATATTCTCACGGTTGGCATCGAAGAAGGGAGTCCACCTCTTTAAAAACAAAGGAGTCAAGTCTATGCACCATGGGTCTCTCAGAATCATGCTCACGTCCCATGCTTTCTGGAATTTGAACAAAAACCACCCTTTTTCAAGAGTATGGATGGTCAATAAGGATATCCCCAAATCCCCCCAAGAAAAGGAGACCCAATCCTTTAAGTGGTCTAGTCCAATATGATGGTCATTTGCTCGGCCTACAATGCCTTATCTGCAATATTGGGGATCTCTGGAAGCATGACGTCGTCCCCAAGAGACAAGGATTGTGGTCGAGGGACTAATTTTACTCCTGGACAAGCTTTCTTTCATTTCAGAACTGAGGATTCACCTTCAAAGACCTCAGACACAAGTTTTATAGGGTTTACCTTTTGGATATGGGGTGGGGATGAGGAGCTAATAGGTGCTTCGTAGCCATCATCACAAGGGGAGGAAGGGATGGCCAGTAACTCATTTAGATCTAGAGAGGACGATAAACCAGACTCCGAGAGAGTGGGGAGAGGAGGCTTTGACAAGGAATAGGGATTACCATACTGCGATGCACTGAAAAATATCCAAATATCTCCAAGTTCCCAAAAGGATGTATCCAACCAAGAGACTAAATAGCATGTTCCCCTCCAAACCTTAGGGAAAAACCAGAAACTTGATCCTGAGCACTGATAACATGCTCTAATCTCCATAGATCTTAAAGGAATCCTTGTGGGTTTGGAGAACCCCCCCCCCCCC
>SNQJ01S0169335.1:20715-34510 GCA_010110895.2 Picea sitchensis | reverse complement strand
TGAATCATCTTGTACTTGAACATTTAAGTGGGGTAAAAGGAGGTTTCCCCCTCGAAGAGGCTTATTATATGAAATTATCTATTTTTCAAGGCGTTGAGTACTTTTCATGAGGTTTTTCTATGCTATATTGATGTTTGGTTCTTAACACTAATTTATGAATAGGAATAGAATGCTTGTAGCCTTGTTTTCCTAGTCTTGGATGCAGGTCAGCTTTGGGAGGAGACTTGTAGCCTTGGAAGCTACAAAGCTTGATGATGTCATCATCAGACATTGGTAAAAAGGTACAGTTATGGATCTTCTCTTCCACTGCTTTCAGTTCATCTATTTTGGTATGTTTGGGGTAGTGTAGAAACTAGATTGAATTTTAGGGAGCCATTTTATCTATCTATACTTTAAACATTGGTATAGTTATAGGGGCATTTTCTCGCAGTTAGCAGTCACAGTAAAATCCCAGACAAAAGTTTGTAGTACAACCACAGTATAATGCATAGCTATTTCAAGGGAAACAACAATATAATCATGAATAAAAGTGTGCAACACCGCAACAGTACAATAACCCACAACTACAGTATAATAAAGGACTCTATTATAACACACCATGCGAAGATCGAGGACTAGTAGTGTCAGAAACCAGGGCACTATGAAAGAGACTACCCATAACCACCTACGACATGTATGTATTGTCACAGCAAAACCATGAAATAGATGACTATCCAACACTATTGATAAAAATACAGGACAAGAGGAACCAAACTAATCAGAACGTGCAATGAATCGAGGTGGAACATAGAGAAGAAGATGGGGAGAAGATTAACATAGTGACTAGAGGTGGAGCCAAAATAGGAGAATATGTAGCCAAAAAGTATCAGGACCAGTACCAGTGGGTTAGGAAGAACACAGTGCCTGAACAAAAGTTTGATGTGTGTAAAGAGAAAGAGATATTCAAAGAAGATAGACAAGAGATCTTGAAGGAAAATATTGCGTCCACTTTAGGAACGAAGCCAGTAGATGAGATACCATTCTATGACATGCTCTCATTATTTGATCAAACTAATAAAGAGCAGACTTCAGAACAAGTAAGTAACTTAAGACAAAAATTGTGAGCTTGTGTCAAATGATTGAGTGATAAAAATTCCTTGCAAGTACTGCAAAATTTATTAGAAAAGTGTAATCTTGGGGAAGAGGGGGTAAAAAGGGTAAATTAGGTCCAAAAGAAGAGAAGAAGCAGTAGGGAATTTAGATTGAATGATAACATAGGAGATTTCAATGTGGGGGATATTATACTAGACTTAGGATCTGAAGTCAATGTTCTTGCAAAGAAAACTTGGGAAGCTATGGAAGAACCATAATTAGGGTATTCACCTATTCAGTTGAAGTTGGAAATTCATCACAGAGTGGTTCCAATAGGAAGGGTGAAAGGAATTCTAGTAGATCTAGATGGTGTGTGCACCATGGATGACTTTGAAGTCATTGACATAGTGGACAATACTTCACCATATCCAACACTGTTGGGTCTAGATTGGGCCTTTGATAACTAGGCTATTATTAATTTGAAAACAAGGAAGATGATATTTGAGTCTGGAGAATACAGAGTTATTGAGCCCTTGGATCCCATAAAGAGGTAGGTATGTAGAACAAGTGATAGTTAATACTCTTACAAAATATGTGAATCAACTATACAAGACTATCGTGTGCGAACTGGATTAAATCAACCCAACTACATATGGCATGCTTAGTTGGATGAGTAGTAGTTCTTATTTTTCAGACTCTGACATAGGATTGGAAAACTGGCAATAATGATTACATGAATTATCTATCAGTAGATGTGCTAGAATGATGTGCGTGCTGAGATGGGTTGGTACAGAGGTAAGAGAACCACCCACTTTTTATGGATTAAATGATTTAGAAGATTTTTTTATGAAATATGAGCTAGAAGTTATGGAAAATAAGATATTGTCATCATTAGATTGCTTTGAAAGCTACACCGACAAAATGGTGGGGTACACACAAGGAAAATATCAACAATTGGTTTCGGTGCAAAAGGTTACTACGCATAAGATTTGGTGCAAAAAAGGAGCATAAATATGAGGAGATATATGAAGGATTTGGACAACCCTAAGAGAATGTAGAGAGATGCATGGTTCAATGGATATTAGTACCACCATTTTATTCCCACACTAGAAGGAATTCCAAAGAATTGGTACATAGGACAGGAACAACACAAAGAAATTGTCAACTGGGAAGAAATACATCAGAACTTTGTAGTTACATTTTTCTTTGAGCATGATAGTCCAGAGATGGACACAGCGCTGAAAGTGGTAAGAGGCAGGATATATGAAAAACCAAAGTTTGAAATAATTCTAGCATCTTAGAGGCAAGATAGTCAGACAATCAAGAAATTACTACATTGTTATCATGTAGCAAAAGAAGAATAACCCAAAGAAGATAATATTTGCAATATCTAGATCCCATAAGTAGAAGGTGAAAGGGAAGTAGAAGGCCCCAATATGGACTTAGAAGATTATTTTGCACCATTAAATATCAAGAAGGTAAATATTGGAACTACATAAAACCCAAAGATGGATAGTATTGGAGATTATTGGGATCACCAGACCGTAGAAAGGATCACAGAATTATTGCACGAGTACAATGACTTATTCCCATCAACACTCTCATAGATGAAGGGGTTAGAAGGAGAGATAGAAGAGATGAAGATCCCATTAAATCCAGAAGCAAGATCCATCAAACAGAGGCCGTATAGATTGAATCCAATACACAAAGAGAAGGTGAAGATAGAAATTGATAAAATACTAACAGTTGGTGTTCTAGAACTTGCAGAAGATTCAAAATGGATCAGTCCCATGGTTGTGCAAGAAAATAAGAAAGGAAGGATCAAGATTTGTGTAGATTTGAGAAAATTGAATGATTCTTGCCTACATGATCATTTTCCTACCCCTTTTAGAAATGAAGTGTTGGAGAATGTAGGGGGTCAAGAAGCTTATTATTTTAAAGATGGATTTTCAGGTTATCATCAGATAAGGATTGTGCCATAAGATAGACATAAGACAAATTTTTCTACAAAGTGAGGATCATTTCATTATACAGTTATTCCATTTGTATTGAAGAATGCACCAACCATTTTCTCAAGATTAGTAGTTGTAGCTTTCAAGGACTGTATTCATAAATGTTTGGAGGTTTACTTGGATGAATTAACAATGTTTAGTTTGTTGTAAGATCATGTTGAAGTATTAAGGATGCTGTTATATAGATGCAGACAATGTCATATATCATTAAATATTAAGAATTGTATTTTTAGCACACCTTTTGGCATTTTGTTAGGGCATGTGGTGTGTAAACAGGGTCTACTAGTTGATCCTACTAAAATTGTTGTCATAGTTAACTTACCACCACCAAAGTCAGTGCACCAATTGAAAAGTACATTGGGACATACATGGTATTATAGAAAATTCATAAGTGGATATGCACATATCACCACACCAATGAACTGAAGTTGTTGAAGAAGGATACTAAGTACCAGTGGAATGATGAATTCCAGAAGAGTTTGGATATTTTGGAGAACATGGTTACTACGCCAATTTAAGTATTTCTAGATTGGGATAAAGAATTTCATGTGCATGTATATGCATCTGCAATTTCATTAGGAGCAGTATTAACCAAGACATGATAAGGTGATATAGATCACCCTATTTCATTTGAAAGCAACAAGTTGTTAGATTTAGATTAGAACTACAACACTATAGAAAGAGAAGGATTAACTATGGTGTATGATTTGCATAAATAGAGACATTACCTATTGGGACAACACTTTAACATGTTTATAAATCATTCAGATCTGAGATAGTTAGTTAATAATCCAATGTTGGGGGGAAGGATATGCATATGGCTATTAATATTTTGGGAATTTTACTTTGAAGTTGTGGTGAAGCTTGGAAGATTGAATGCAGGACATGATCACTTATCCACGATAACAAATGGAGAAGAGCCCAATAACTTAGAAGACAAATTTCCATATGCACAATTGTTTTCTGTACAAATTGCAGATGAATATTTTGGTGACATTATTAAGTTTTTGAGTACATGATTTGCACCAAGATAATTTACTATTGTGCAGAAGAAAAATTTGGTGGTCAGAGATGCAGATTATCAATTAATTGCAGGTCACTTATACAAACTTGGAGCAAATAACATCTTGAGAAGATGTGTGATGGAGCATGAAAGACCTATTATTTTGGTAGAAACGCATGAAGGGATTGCAGGATGACACTATGCGGGAAAATCTACTGCACAGAAGGTATTGCGCGCGGGATTATGGTGGCTAAAAGTTCATAAGGATTCAAAATAATATTTTCATAAGTGAGATGTTTTTCATCCAGGAGGATTGAGATGTCATTAAGACCACAAGTTGCTTTACAACTGTTTGATAAATGGGAAATATATTTTGTAGGTCCAATTAATCCACCATAAAGAATATTAGGAGCCATATACGTTATTAAAACGACAAAATACTTAACCAGATGGGCATAGGAAACACTAGTAAAGGATTGCAGTGCAGAGACTGCAATGCGCTTTTTATTTGAGAATGTAGTGACAAGATTTGGATGTCCAAGAATATTGATGAGTGATCAGGAGACTCACTTCATCAATAATACAATTGAGGCAATTCTTTAAGATTTTAAGATATACCACTAAAAGATTACTCCTTACCACCCTCAAGTGAATGGAACAGTGGAAGCCTTCAACAAGATTTTGGAGAATTCCTTGATACAGATTTGCAATGTAAACAAAGATTATTAGGATTTGAAGGTACTAGTTGTACTTTGGGCTTATAGAACTACACGCAAGAAATTAACAAGACAAACACCCTTTATATAGGTATATTGACAGGAGGAAGTAGTTCCCTTAGATTATTTGATACCAAGTTTGCGCATTGTAACAATTACAAATATGACAGAAAACGGTGCAAAATAGGAAAGAATGGTTCAACTGATGGAATTAGAAGAAGAGAGAATCATGGCAGGTTTTCATCAAGAGGTACAAAATGAAAAGGATAAAGCATGTCATGACAGATGTATCAAGAAGAATAAGTTTAAGGAAGGAGATTTGGTTCTCCTCTGTGACAATAAATATTTACAACACCTAGGGAAGCTCAGAATGCATTGCCTAGGGCCATATCAAATAAAGTTTTTCACAGATGGAGGTGTTGTACAACTGCAAGATTTAACAGGAAAGGAAGTGCAGGGAATTGTGAATGGTATTCGACTGAAAATTTATAGGTACAGTCAACCTACTAACCCTCAATACAACGCAACAAGTAGACATGTACATATTGTAAATAGTAGGAGCTAAAAGAAGAAACAGGAAGATAAAAATACAAAAATGAAGAAAAATTCAAAAAGAAGTAATTAGGATGAATCAATAATTCAAGAACGACATCACACAACAATTGGGGTGGAATAATTTGGAAGACTGTGCGTAGGAAAGTTAGACACCGCGCAAATAATCAGAAAAAGTGAAAAACAAGATAGAACATTAATGATCGGGTTTATAAAAATGGAAAAGCATGGGAAAGTTTTACACTTAGCAAATTTTGAGAAACTGATCACTTGAGAGTGCGAGCAAAGGATGATATATAAAGAGGAGAAGTCAGTCGATTGTGTGAAAGACTAATTATATGGCACCCCTGAAGGTTGGTGCTCCCATCTGATTTGTACAAGTAACCCGACAGTCAGGCAAGAAGAAAGAAATAATGGAAGAACTAGAGAATTTTGTGGAGATGGAAGACATGAAAACATTTGAGACCAAATCAATTAGTCCCACCAGGATAGAGAAAGAACTATCAACCGTAGAACATGTGAAAGTCATTCAAAGCGTAGATAACCCTAATGACAACACAAACCCTAGTTCTAAAAACCCTACAACAACAAAGGAAAAGTACAAAATGAAGCAGAAAGATAGCGTCGAGGAAGTCCTAGTCGAATACATCACAGGCCAGGAGGAAATGGAGGGAGAAGAAGAAGTGTTAGTGCTCGACCTATTTTTGGGGAAACTTTGGTCAGTTTTGGAGGTTTTGGCCCACTTTTTCGACTTCGACACGTTGATCGAAGCAAGAGAACCCAGGCAGAGCTGAGATCATGGATCTCACCTATTTTGAGGGTTATGTGGACCCAATAAAGGGTCCTTTGGGTTTTGTAACGGATTTATGGGATGTCGGGCGATGGGTTTTCTCCATGTTTAGGCCTTATTGTAAAGTATAAATAAAGAGGAATGCATTGTAGAAGCAAGTAGTTCTTTGTGTCAAGGAATGTATGTGGTCGAGGCTTTGTGCTCAACTGTGATTTTGTAGACTGTGCTCAGTGCTTGTGATGCTCAGTGTGGAGTAGGTGTTAAGTGTCGTGATAAGAGATTTTGGCTCTGTGCAGTTGACCTATTTTGGAAGGTAAAGAAGGAGGATCTAGTGCTTAGTGCATAGATATCATGTCTTGTGAGAAGTTCGACTCTATGGCTTAGTGCATAGGAGTGACTAGATGTGAGATTTTGGAAAATAATAAAGAGGTGAAGTGGTTTGTGGACGTAGCCCCGCCCTAGGGTGAACCATGTATATCTGGTGTCTCACGGTTTTCTTTGTGCAATGGCATTTATGTTATGCATTTTCTTAGTGCTTTGATTATGATGTGTAATGAATATGTATTTTGTTTCTTAAGTACTTTACTTAGGTTAGAGGGTAAATGAATGCTAGACTTAACTCACAGAGATAAGTGTTAAGTTCTCAGGGTGCATAATCACTTGTTGTTAATGCGCTTATATGTCTTTGATTATGATCTGCGGTGTTAATGAGGTTAATAAACTAATGCATTTTCACTTCCTAAGTGTTAACAAAATAGTTTGTGAAGTGATATCATCATAGAATCGTGTCCCAACTTGGTTACAGACACCTGCATCCTGTAACCCCCCTGCTTCTACCTCAGGTGAGGCTTCTCCTGCTTCGCAGGTGTTGCCGAAAGGGCTGATAGTCAGAGTTTTTTTAATGCGTTGT
This sequence comes from Picea sitchensis, assembly GCA_010110895.2. Classification (NCBI taxonomy): domain Eukaryota; kingdom Viridiplantae; phylum Streptophyta; class Pinopsida; order Pinales; family Pinaceae; genus Picea; species Picea sitchensis. The sequence goes on along the minus strand of SNQJ01S0169335.1, from coordinate 27,456 downwards.
TAATCATTGAACCCTGGGTCTACCCCTATGCCAACAAATGGTTCTATTGTTGGGACCTAAAACTATGATTGCCGGGACCTGAAACTATGATTGCTAGGAACTGAAGTAAAGAAAAAGGAAATATCTTTGCATAGGTCTGTTGTTGAAGTGCACAGTACTCTACTTGACTTGCGAAGCTTTGTGCCAAGAAATTAAGTTTTTCTGAAGAAAAGAGGTAAGATTCTAAAAGAGGCAAGCTTTGTGCTTTGGTAAGAGAAAGATAAGTGAAAATGTTTGTTTTGAAAGCATGAATTTAAGTATGTTTAATAGATTTTGTCCCAGTATGAAGGCTAGGGAGCAGTTGAAAGAAAGAGTTGATTTGATTAAATGTATTGGAAATTAAGAAATATATTGTATTCATATGCATAGAAATATTTTTTGGACTGATAAGTGGATGCAAGAGCCTAGAACGAATTTTTGCAAATTCCAGGTCCAGCACTATGATCCTAGGGGAAATGCGTAGTATAGAAAATATTGGGGAAAATTTAAGAGAAAAAGAGGATTGACTTTGTGTTGTAATTGCAGAAGGTCAGGACATATTGCTAAGGAATGCCCTAAGGTAGGACCTATTTGTCTTTGTTGTAAGGTTGTTGGTCATAAGGTTGAGGATTGTCCAAGGATTATTGCTAAAGTTAAAGGGAGGGACATAAGACAAGAAAATTATGAAAAGAGTCAAGAGACTAAGGGTATGTCAGAAAGTCATAAAGAGAAAAGGTCAGAGGAAGTTCAGACTATGTTATTACAGTTGGAAGAAATGATGGATGTTCATAAGGATGTCAGTTTACCAGAAACCTTGAAAGAAAAACAACACATAAGTGAAAGAATAAAAGACTTCGACATAGATTGTATAGTCTTGGATGAAGAAACACTAGTGACTATTATTATAGAAGAAACTTGGGAAGTTTTGGGAAATCCTACTCTAGTACCTTATTTAGGAAGGATAGGCTTGTTTAAGGGAAATATGATAACTTTATGTGGAAGAGTAACTACTGTACCTATTATTGTTCATGGAACATCGACTAAAGAATAATTTGAAGTAATTAGGTTTGTTGAGGACAACACCTCTTTTCCACTTTTGTTAGGTAAGACTTGGATTGAGAAGGATTAGATCAGAAGGAAAGCAGAGGAAGAAGATATAGAAAATAAAAAGCAATAATTGAGGGATTTCATATCTAGGAAAATAGACCAACTAAGAGAAGAATGAGAGGATAAGTCGAAGAAGCATTGCAATGTAACAAAGCAGGAGGGATAGAAAGCAAAAGAATTAGCTATCAAGGTTGAAAGAATGNTCCAGAAACAGTTAAAGAGAATAAGATAACAAGAAAGAAGGCAAGAAATATCAATGAACGAGAGGATAGATAGATGCAATAAAACAAAGTAACAACGCAGGAGGGACATAAAGAAAAAGAATTAGCTATCAAGGTTGAAAGAATGAAAGAAGGCTTGAAGGACCTATCTATCCAAGAGAGAAGTGTTCCCACTCAGGAAGTGTTAATAAAAGAGATATTAACTTCAAAACCTTTCAAGGTACCTCAATAGTGCGAAGCCACTACACTAGAGGGAGGTAAGAATAAAAATGGAAAGAGGATTCTAGAAGCAATTAAAGAGGCTCAGATAATAGGAAAGAAGGCAAGGAAGCTAAATAAAAAGAAGGATAAGTTGGAAAACCTAAAATAAGTTAAGGAAACCAAATGGAAGACTTCACAGACCGGAACCTCGCAGGAGGTAGGTTCACAGGGTTTGAACCTCGCTGGAACAGTAGGTCTGCACAGGTTTGGACTTTGCCCTAGCGAAGTGATATAACCATTGGAGGCACCCTGCATGTTAGAATGACGCTTCATAATGGTTAGGAAATGAATTTATGGGTTTATAGACTACTTTTGGATGTTGAGACCGTGCCATAATGGTTAGATTTACATTAATGGAAGCATTTATCTATAGTTCCTATCTATTGGAAGATCCTTCACACCACCCCGCTTAATTAACTCATCGATTGTGGTGTTGGGACCAATTTTTCTACCCGTGACTGACTCAGCTAAGTCAGGAACTGTCCAAGTGTCGAACTGTGTTGCCTATCATTATTTGAAAGTATACCCAACCTGTTTGTTTGACTATCCGTTGTCTATTAAAAGATAGAATGTCGGGCGAACCGAGTGACTTGGAGAAGTCTGTCAAGGAAGTTCTTAGGAAACTCATGGATGATAGACCTATATCTTAAGGTATTCAAGTGTCGTAGACTATGGGACTGTAGGCTTCCCCTTCAATCGAACATCATTCCACCTGCATCAACCTCATAACTGAACAAAGAAACAAGAACCACAGTGACATGGCTAACGCGAAGTAGATCCCATCGATCCTTCCTGAGTATATTCCACCTCTATATGGAACCATTATCCGTGACAGTATCCCTAATGATTTCGAGTACTCTTTGTTCACTTCGTACATTCAGAAAGGAATTCTCATAGTAGGGAGTCAGTTAGGGAAGATCTCATTGTTGAAGGACAATGACGTCAACTTAGGAGACCGGAAGAAATACACCACGCTAGTTCCTCACTATTACTTAATGAACACAACCATAAATAAACCTCACCTCATCTTGTAGCCATGGATTAAGGAGCTGGCACAGTCAACCATATTAAACATAATAAATATTCCACATTTTGGCCACCACTAGGAGGTTAACGCTTGCGTTAAAATCCTTCTGTCGTTCTATCATGGAGGATATCTATGGCTTGACAGAATAATTATTGTGTATTCGACATTGATCTACGAGATCACAAGTTTAAGTTTGAAGGGTCCTGACCCACAATATCTCTACCTAGGGAAGACCTCAGACTATTCTTTAGCACAGTGCATCAAAGAAGCCTATGGAGAGCTAGAAAAGGGGAAGCGATGTTACAAGGTAGCCTCCATAAAGGATGGCGCGGTGCACCTCACTTGTCAACTCTTATATGGTAAGGTAGTGAGGAAGAACTGCCCCACACAGTTCACCGATTTCATGGTGGACCTCACAAGAAAGTGTGTGGAGGGCCTGCAGATGAACTGGGCGAACTACCTCATCAACACGTTATAAAAAGATTGTTGCAAAGCCTAGGACTTAGGATATGAGTTTCACTACAGTTGGTTGATCATATTGATTGAATTTGTGGCTTAGCATATGCCTGAAAGAGATAATTTCCCATAGATTGAACCTATGGAGCCCTTGGCTGCTCGATTTTCCACCCTATGGCATACCAATGACATGACGAAGCAGTGGCAGTCTAATTTTGTGTTTCACAGATATTATCAGCAGTTGAAAGTCTCCATTGAAGCATTCCCTCATATGACACCACGTACCCTACATCAGTACCGAACCATAGAAAAGTTTTACGTTGATCCCCACTTCATTTACATCATTGCATGAAGAGATGAGAACCAGGAAAGATTGCAATCATATTATAAGCTCACAGATGTAGATATGGAACAAATTATAAAGGATTAGCCAAAAGAATTTCTTGTACCTATCGTCCATGCAGAGTTATATGACATTAGATACTATAGGAATCCCAATGGTTATGTGATCTGAACATGTTGAACAATCCAATGGGACGAAGATGCAGAGGGAACGCAAAACTCAGGTTGAAATTCCATACATAGAGAGTGACGAAGAGGAAGAAGAGGAAACCTTTGGAGATAGCGAGTCTATCTCGCCAAGAGGAGGAGAAGACTAAGCAGAAGGACAGGGAGGAGGAGATGAAGGAGAAGAAGAGAAAGAAGGAGGTGAATCTACTACTACCCCACCACCTAAAGATCCCCATGTTGTGACAGTGACCCCACAAAAGAGGAAAGTTACTCCGAAGAAACCTTCAGCAAGGAAGAAAATGTGCACCAATAAGCCATAGTTGGAAGCCACTCTCACTGACGATGAGATTATTATGGTTCATGGATATATTGAGGACACCTCTGAATACATGTTGAAGAGATACGAAGAGAAACATGTGGAGTTATATGAAAATATTGAGAAGGATTTGAAGGAAGTGCAGGAGGCTCTTCGCTTGGTCCACGCAGTGGCTACTGCATCATCTTCACCTTCCTCATCATAGGCCACAGAATTGGGGAATGAACCAAATCCAAAGGGTGAACCAGGGATTTGGATCACCCTCCCCCAGTATAACATCAAGTTTTCCACCCCTGCAACACTACAGGCTAGCCCCAACTTGTATGTTGAGGCTAACCTTAAAGGAATACCTCTAGAAAAGGTTGAAGTATTGGAGGCAGGTTTGAAGGCGTACAGAAGGGAATAGAGAGAAATGACTGCTGAAAGAGAATCCCAGATAAGAAGGCTTGTTGATGCAATAGAATCTCGGTTCTAGAGAGCTCAGGAAGAGAAGGATAAGGCTACATAAGCACCTAAACGTATGAACGCCTCGTTGAGGATCGAGAGTTAAAGAAGATAGAGGCTCATTTACAGGAGGCACAGTAGTAATAATTTTCATTGCAGGTGCAGATGAAGCTTCTCACAGCAGTGGAAAGGATGAAGAGATCCCAGGAGCAACGCACAGTACAACAACAGATCGCTTCCCTCCAGGGTAAGGTGATGGAAGTAACATAGAAGTTACGACCTGTGTAGGACAAAGCATGCAAGGTGTTCTAGGATATCGATATTGAGGGTTCACAGTTAGATCAAGTAGTTGCAATAGTAGAACAATGCCTGGAAGGGCCTGTTACATAGCAGATAGTACAGGAGCTCACTGAGCAGGAGGCACAGGTGAGGCAGGAAGTCAAGGTAGCTCGAGTTAATCTCGAGGATTTTGAAGCATCATTGTCTAGATCTAAGTGACTTGGGACGAGTCACAAGTGAGTGTTGGGGGTCGTATTGGCCCTGGACCAAGCTTTGGGGAAACTTTGGTCATTTTTGGAGGTTTTGGCCCACTTTTTGGACTTCGACATGTTGGTCGAAGTAGGAGTGCCTAGGCAGATATGGGATCACAAATCTCACCTATTTTGAGGGTTATGTAGACCCAGTAAGGGGTCCTTTTGGTTTTGTAATGGGTTTATGGGATGTCGTCCCATGGGTTTTCCCCATGTTTCGGCCTTATTGTAAAGTATAAATAAAGAGGAATGTATTGTCGAAGCATGTAGTGCTTTGTGCGAAGGAATGTATGTGGTCGAGGCTTTGTGCTTGACTATGATTTTGTAGACTGTGCTCAGTGCTTGTGATGCTCAGTGTGGAGCAAGTTGCTAAGTGTCATGATAAGATATTTTGGCTCTCTGCAGTTGACCTATTTTGGAAGGTAAAGAAGGAGGATCTAGTGATTAGTGCTCATATCTCTTGTCTTGTGCGAATTTCAACTATGTGTCTTAGTGCACATGAGTGATTGGATGTAAGATTTTTGCGAATAATAAACAGGAAAAGCGGTTTGTGGACGTAGCCCCACCCTGGGGTGAACAACATATGTCTGGTGTCTGATGGTTTTCTTTGTGCAATGTTATTTTTGTTATGCATTTTCTTAGTGCTTTGATTATGATGTGTAATGAATATATATTTTGTTTCTTAAGTACTTTACTTATGTTAGAGGTTAAATGAATGCTAGAATTAACTCACATTTCTAAGTGCTAAGTACTCAAGGTGCATAATCACTTGTTATTACTGTGCTTATTTGTCTTTGATTATGCTCTACGGTGTTAATGAGGTTAATAAACTAATGCATGTTCACTTCCTAAGATTTAATAGAATATTTTGCGAAGTGCTCTCATCACAGAATCGTGTCCCAGCCTGGTTACAGACACCTGTGTCCTATAACCCCCCCTGCTTCTACCTCAGGTGAGACTTCTCCTGCTTCACAAGTGTTTCCGAAAGGGTTGGTATTCGGGGTTTTTTTGGTGCGTTGTTAAGCATTGAACATTGGGTCTGCCACTATGCCAACAAGAAGAAGGAGTCAAGGATGAATCCATTGAAGAAAACCTAGTTGCAGGTCAAAAGAGGAAAGCACCAAGCACGGTGGAAATTACTTTACTCCATATTCCAGACGTTGTAGTCGCAATGGAAGACATGTTAGGGAAGGTATTGAAGCTAAGGTATGAGGACCATGATGTAACTTTCATAGCGAATTTTAATGACTTCACGCAGGAAGCGTACTTGGAGAACAGAGTGGAGTTCGGACCCCTAGGGAATCCTATTTTGGAGCCCGTGCAGTGGGTTACAGGTCTCTATAATTTATGCATGATGAATCTATTGGACATACCATATTTTGGGCAAGGTAAAAATGTGGGTCTTTTTGTGAAACAGATATTGGCCAGGGTACATGGAGGTATCATTTGGATGGACTGGTCAATCCTGATAGATGTGGATCTCATAAAGAAGATCACATGGTTACCTACCAGTGTGTTATAACCCTAAAATGCACTACACAGGTTTACCTGGCATCAAGCCAACTCATGCCTCTTCCTAGCCAAAGCCATGCTGAACAAATCCTCAAAAAACCACTTAAATCAAGGAACCGCACGTGGGTGACCGCGGGCTAACCCACTACAGCCCGCGATTACCTAACAAAGCAGAAAATCAGGGAAGTTTCCGCCAGGATGAAGAGCTTTTTGTCAGTTAACTGGAACTCCCAGCCATGCATGGCCGAGAGTTCGCCAAAAACCCTAGCTCCTTCTAGCCTATAAAAGGAGGGGTAGGGGTACTATTCAAGGAGGAAAAAATCGTAGCAAAGAAACTCT
>SNQJ01S0169335.1:0-20705 GCA_010110895.2 Picea sitchensis | reverse complement strand
GATTCTTCCCATGTTTGCATGAGAAAAGGGGTTGAGATTTTGGGTAGAAGGTTAAAAGTTAAGTCTTAAGGGTCATGATCTGCGTACAAGCTCAAAACCCTAGCTTGTTAGTCCGTAGGGTAGAATACCCCACAACACAGTGGGGTAAATCCATAGGAATATTTGGACAATAAATATAGAGATAAAGAAATTGTAGAGGAAGTGAAAACATAGTTCGGGGAAAATAGGGGAACCCGAGGACTAATCATTAATGATATTAATGACCAAGAAACCAAGTTTGCTACAAAGTTGATGGATTGCAAAATTTTGAGAAAGAGCAGCAAGGAAGAAACCCTAGCAGGAGTTATAGAAATAGTTGCGTTGTGTGCAAATGGCGTCATGTTCAGCTGGGCACCATACTTATTAAATCAATTTATGTTAGATTATAGAGATGCACAGGATAATGGAACATAGTTCCATTACTCCTGGTTGCTAATATTGATAACATTGGTGGGCTTGAAGGAGCCAAAGTTTTCATTGTTTCTAAACACGAAGGGGAAATATTATACAACGCGTTATGAAACCATGTGGTAGAAAAAAGGACCCAACGAACCAGTAGGCCAACAACATGGTATTTTACACGTTCTTGGAGGATATGAAATAGAAAAAATCCAATTTGTAGAGGATCCCCATTGAAGTGGTTCAAGGAAATGAAGGGATTGTCAATTTCAAGGCTTCAAGACATCATCTGTGGATCCATGCCACAAGGGACCCAAAGAAGAAGCGGGTGGAAATGAGATATTTCACATCAAGGGAAGTAGATTGGATTGTGAAAGACTGGCCTCTGTAGTGGAAGGTTCCAACAACACAGAATAAAGGAACAAAAACTAAGGAGCCAACAGAAGCAGGAACATCCAAAAAGAAAAGACAAGAAATCCAGCAAAAAATACAAGGAAGGTTGCAGAGTGCAGCCCAGCTTTAGGAAGCAGCGCAGCAAGAAAAAATCCCAGAAAGAAAGAGATAGTATCAAGGACAAAAGTAAAAGGGGTGGTGAGAAGGATAACTCTCGTCCAAAGGAAGTAAAATATGGGGAAACAACAAAGAATAAAATTGAGGTGCATACCTTAACCCCAATAAAGAAGAGAACAAGAACACATGAGGTAGAAAAAAGGAAAAAGATGAAGTATCATAAGAATCCTCCAACCATCACTATTATAGAGGATGATGTCAAGTTGGTCGCAGACAAAATCCAAGACAAAGGAGATGATGTATTACATGCAGCAGAGGAACAAAGGGAAGAAATCATGGAAAAATTAGTAGAAGTACATGACATATTACAGGGACTGCAATTAAATATAGTGCATCATCGAGCAATGGAACAGAAAGAAAAAATATAGGAAGCATCAGTGCAGGAAGAGCAAGAAGAGACCGTGAAGACAATAGTAGTATGAAGTGATAGATTTAAAGTCACACTAGAAATATTGGATATGGATGAACATACATCACAGATACCAGTAAAGGACATGGAATATATGGAGTTGGTCTTGGAGAAAATACCCACAAAGGTGTTATATGGACTGCAAGCGAGTATAATGCAGGAAGGATAATCTAGAGCTAGGGAGGATGCCACCAACCTAGCGCTTGACTGCGAGGTGAAGGAAATTTCGCAAGTGACATGCGAACAAATCACATTGGAAAAGGAGGAAGAGAAGAAACACGTAAACAATTTAGAGAAGAATCTTATAGAGGTATACATGAGTATACCCGACTATGCGCATGCACATGAAATTACAACAAAAGAAAAGATACAACAAATTGTGGAGACCATGGAGAGATATGAAAAAGGAAATAATAAAGTTAACAGAGAAGTTAACTCTGAGAAAAACCTAAGAAGTACAGGAGAAGAGAGAGAAATAGGCTACTGTGCACATATAGAGTATATTACATGAGGTTAAAGCAGTGGAAGAATTGTATAACAAGACTCCACATATTTGGACAAGCCTAGAAGAGTATAAAAAGATCTAGTACTTGGAGAAGAGGGAGGAAAAATTGATTGTGGCAGTTCAAGACTTGAAGAAGAGACAAAAAACCATGGACATATCCCTTAGAATGAAGGCCCTGCAAGAACTGAAAAACTTGCAAGAAGAAGTAAAGACTGTGAAGGAGAAAAAACAAGAAAGTCGGGCTCAGTTGGAGCTACTTCAGTAACAAGCCGAAGGAATGATAGATGAGCTCCAAACGGAGAATGGAATATGGGAATAGATGCTATCATAAAGAAGAGAAGTGTGGACAAAGCACATAACAATGCAAGGTTTGGAGACACTAGCAGGGAAGAGTGCAAAGGCTAAAGAGAAAGTGACAGAATTAAGAAATACGTTTCATGCGTTGGAGGTAGCATTACAGAAGGTGCACTGAGACTAAGTGGCTTGGGACGAGCTACATGTTAGTTTCGGGGGCCTGTTGGAGAAGGCATGTTTGGATAAAAATACAACAAGAGAGGGAGATTGGACCAAGAAAGACAACGAACCACATTTTGAGGAAAAGTAGCGCACGCGAAAGGATTTGCGGAAATCCAATGTAAATGTGGACAAGACCTAGTTGTGTTATAGTTAGGGTTTTGGGATGTATTGTAAGGGTTTCTAACCCAATTTTATAATATAAATAAAGAGTATGGGGTAGATTAGACCATTATTATCATCATAAGCATCTATCGATCCTTAGAGGTATTTTGTCATATGTTTTGGAGAACCTGTTTTGGAGTCTTTGTGAGACGAAGTCTATTTTGAGAGTTGTAGAGATCAGATGAGGTCAAAGTAGTTGAGGGCCAGGTCGCAATTTGTGGAGCTTGGTGTGATCCTGGTCCACCTCACTACTCTTTACTTTGATGTAATGCGCACAGCTCCCTTTTGATGAATAAGAAAAGAAGTTGAAGATCTTTGTGGACGTAGCCCCAAGGGGGGTGAACCACGGTAAAACCATGTGTGCACTGTGTTTTAATGTGTTACTATTTCTACAGTTATCATTGAATGGTTAGATAGATGAATGGATAATTTATTTACAACGTGCACCAGATTAAATATGCAAATGAATGAATGAATGGATCTAATAAATAGTATAATAGAATGCATGGTTAATTAGAAATGATAAGTATAAAGAAAATCCCCCAATCCCTTCCATTACAGCATACATTTGCATCATGCATTCACCCATAATCCATCTCGGGTGAGACTATGTTGTGCACTCTGTGCACGGTGTAGACTTCTAGTTTAATAGAAGGGCCAACGGTGATAAGGGTTTTGTTGGAGAACTAAGGTAGAACCCAGGTCGGCCCATAAGTCTAACAAAATAAAATGGTATATTCTCTCTCCCATTGAATCAACACTCACACCCAGACAATCAACACATTGGATACCAATACTTCCCTCAGTGCACAAATCATCAATTGTATTGATAAATTGAGAAGTTAGAGGGTAAGTATGATGAGGGTGGAAATTTCTCAAATGAAGGATATCATAAAGGTAAGCACATTCACAAGGAGAAAGGTTGCATTAGTCATCACTCATTTTCAACCAGATCTCCCTCCCTATTTCCCACTCTCTCTCTCCCACTCTCTATCTTTACCTCTCTCTCTCTGCCCCTCTTTCCCTCTATATGTGTGTGTGTCCATCTACCCCTCTATTTTCCTCCCCTCTCTCTCCACGTTCCTCCCTCTCCCTTCCTATATTTCTCTATCCCTCCCTTAGTCCCTCCCTCACAACAAACCCCTAGCTCTATATCTGTCTCCCTCTTTCTCTATATCCATTTTCCTTCTATTTATCCCCCCCTCTCTCTCTCCCAAAGGGGGTCTATGGACCTAGGATGGATGTGGTGATGGTAGTGGAAAGGTCCCAATGGAAGAGGGAATTGATGGACGAGGGGAAAATGGGGATGTAGGTAGAGGAAAGGGGAGAGAATCAAAGTGGGAGGAAGATAATATTTAAGGGAGAGCCAAAGAAGTGAGGGATATAGTTAAGTTTAGTGATAAAATCACATGCACATTCTTGCCATTTCATTTTTTTTCGTGGGAGTGACAACCTTACTCTACGTGTTTGTTGATTTGGTTTCCTTGAATTTAGGTTAGAAGTGACAAACCCAATGGTTTGGGATGCAAATAGATTAAAACCTCAATTTTAAAAATACCTTTCAATAAGTCAAGTTATACACCGCACTAGAATAGAATGAGATCTACAATTTAAAAAAAAAATGATAATGATAAGAGCCTTATACCCTATACTAGCGCAAGGCCTTGTAATTTCAAGGATATTTAATGACTTACATAATTTTAAAAATATAAAAAAATTAAAATTATAAATTTTGAAAAAATACATCGCAATAGAAAAATCTGTTCTCTACAATTCTACATTTTTTCAAAGGAAATTTCATCATTAAGGTACTCAACACTTGCACTGACAAAAACATATGCATTATATTTCTCTTGAAAAATAATAGATCACTATTAGAAAAACTCAAATTTTGCATAGTTATATAAAATTTATTTAAATGAAAGTTATATATTTGGAAAGCTTATTCAATTTCCTAAATTTTATCTTTTTACACCATATTCAAATTCATTGTAAAATTGCCTTGAATAATCACTCCAAGTTAACAAATTGTTGTTTTTCCATGTTGGCATTGCCACTAATGCATCATGAAAGACCATCATTAGCTTGCACTCACCTTAATGTTATCATCAAAACCTCTAGCATGCCATCATCCATGTCATCAACAATCCAAGAAACCAAGTGAAAACCCTACCCTAAACATCCAAAGTTGTTTTTGATGAGAATCACAAGGATAGTGAAAAATAATAATAATAAAGGCCTCATGTGAAGTGAAGGGGGGTAACAAATAGATTTCTTGTATCTATATATTTTATAATGACCTACTTTGAGTGGTTTTATTATTTATCAATAGTTTGTGATTACTCTACTACTTATTTGAGTTATAGACAAGTATAAATGATAATCATATGGAAGTTGTATGTATTTAATGTTGTAATCATTCCATCTTACACACTTTGAATTCTCCAAAAGAACCCCAACAAAACTACCCTTTAAAATGTTGAAAATCTCCACTTATTCACGAAGAAAATTATAGGCCAAATCTACTAAGTATTTCAATAAAACATGTTGAACATTTGTGAATGGAACCTAATAACATCCTTTGAAGACTTAGCAAAAGTCTCCTACAATATTAACTTTAACTTTTATTAAGGTTCAAATCAATTCTATTCAAAAAAAAAAATTATAAGCCAAATGGTATTTCAATAAAACATGCTGAACACTTCTGAATGGAACCTAGTAAGATCCTTTGAATACTTAGCAAAAGTCTCCTACAATATTAACTTTAACTTTTGTTAAGGTTCAAATCAATTATATTCATTGAATTTATATTAGGAATCAAAGTGTGATATAGTTATTTCTCAATATTATTTGATAATTTAAATACTTAAATAAAAATATATTTAAATGTTGTAATATTTTAATTTATCGGAAGATGAGATATATGATTACAACCTATATAGTCTCCTTTGATTTAGTCCAAGCTTTTTTCTAAGACTCAAGAACTTTGGACATTGCAGCTAAAGCTTTCTATTTATATTTTCTTAAATAATTATAATCAACAAAATTAATAATCGTCTTTTATTTATAAATAATTATTTTTTATTAAAGAAATCCTTTAACATTTATACACTTTCATATTATATATTTCCACAATGGTCATGATAATTTAAGAATGAATTTATTCCATACCTACTTCCATTTATATATATTGACATTCTATAACCTGTTCCTTCACGTGAACATATCAGATGATTATATAACGTCTAAATAAATTTGGTCTATATAACAGATTATTAGATTTTAATGTTAAATTAGACGCTCTTCATAGTCTTCATAGATTTTATAACTAGTTTCCTTTTTATATGGTTTTGAGAACGCAAACAAATAGATATAATCAAATTTAAATTCTTTTATATAATCAATTCTCTTATTCAAACATTGAATATGGACACTAATTAATAAAACATATATTATTTATCATCGTGTTTAATTTTGTTCAGATTATTAATTTTTTAATTTTCTTATTCAAACATTAATAAATACATACAGCAAAAAAATAAAACATATATTATCTTATTTATCATTTCATTTCAATTTACTTATATCATTATTATATTTTATTTATATTATAATTTAAGAATATCCAAATTAAAATTTAATTATTATTTTTGAAATCTTAAAATAAATACAAAATAGCTTACATAAATTTATCAAAAATGCTTTGAAGGACAAAAACTAACTTATATCGATTAAAAACATAAATTTATCAAAGATGTTTTGAATGACAAAAACTAACTTATATCGATTTAAAAAAAAATGCTTTGAATGACGAAGAACTAACTTATGTGGATTTAACCAAAATATTATGATATGAATTGGCACGAAATTCCAATGACCAAAAGGATGCTCAGTCAACTTATATGAGTTTGACCAAAAGGATGTTATGATCACAAATTCCTCTACAGAAGAAATTCATTTCTTTGGAAAACACTAATTTACCAATGTGATAATTTAGAGTGATCGGATTATGATGTTGTCTTATTTTTGTCTACAAATATAAATGTGATGTTTTTAGAATAATTCAAAGGTTATTTGTCATTATGTTTTTTTGAAAATATAAATATTTTTTCCCTTATAAAAAAATAGCAAATTAGCAAATTTTATTTTAGTTATGAATTGAAATTTATATTTTGCATAATACATGTATTTTACGAGTAGGGTGAAAAATGAGTAAAATAAAAAAAATGTATAGCTCTATGCAAATAGATACCAAAAAATCGCCTCCAACCGAATACATAGGTCATTATAACAACCACCCCCGAGAGGGTAGTTTCGACAAATAAAGTTTCACATATATATATCTAAATAACATAGACATATAGTATCAATCATCTGAAAAAAATTCCATGTGTTTTGTAGAGCACCAGAGTGCACAGGCTCAAAGTTATTATCAAATGTTAGGGATCTAACCTCCCTAACCCTAGGTAGAATAATATAGTTTTCATGTAATAAAGGTCGACATTAGTTAATAAGGTCTATTTAATAAATGTGAAAAAGTTAATGTAAGAAGACCTAATAGAAGCTTTCACTTATAGAAAGATCTTCCTCTAGAATGCTCTTTAGAAGATAGAATTAGTATAAATAAGAGTAGGATGCATGAGAAGTCTTTGTCTTGAGAATATTGTAATAGAGCTATGCTCTACTAGAGGTTTCCCCCTCGAAGAGGCAAGTGAACATTGCTTTGTTTTGAACGAAGGTATTATTTCAGGTGTTTCTCTTATCAATATTATGTTGTTCCATTGATATCTGCAGAATATTCTTGTTTTTGCATATTATATTACGTCGGGTACCTTACAAGTGTTATCAAAGAACTTTCCTTGGTAGGAATTCTAATTGATTTTTTTTCAAGGTAGAGATGTGTTTCAACGTCTTTAATCTACAGTGATCTGTCGTTCAGTGCATAAATCCACAATCGGGAAAGCATACATGCAGAAAATACAAGAGGTTTTTAATCTCACATTATTGGACACCCTTGTAACCCTTGTTGGTACCCCTTCAAGTGGTAGTACAACATACAACACCTGTGTATGGACTTGCTCTTCCAAGTACCTCGTGTATATCGGGAGCCCCCCTAGGTATCTTGGAACCAACCATAGAACAATCGATCGGTCACCTAACTGCTATAGTACCACTGAGAACAACACTTGGGAATATACTCTCTAGTACTTGGGTATTCGGGTAGTATGGCTAGGGGTACAGTCTAGCCTCCTTCGTTGGTGCCCTCAGATATCGGGTCAAGTATTATTGTTCGACCTCACATGTATATCAGAGAGTTATAGCACAGGGAAAAACTTTTTTTGTAGGAACCCTGAAAACGCTAACCCTTGGGACAAAAAAATAACATACCAGACAAGGAACAAAAAGGATATTTTTACCACGCAACCTTACCTTTTGTATTCTAGTTGCAAAATTACTACACATTTTTTTCTATTAAGAATTTGGGTATTTCGACATTGCAGTATTATTCAGATCGGAGTATTTGGGACCTATCCCATTGGATTCCTCTCTTCACCCTAATCATAGTGGTCCCTATCATTTTTAAGCCTATTTTTTTCATAGACCTGACCCCCTTCCAAGCATTGGACTCCTCTTTTCTCCTTGATCATAGTGGTGCCTATCACTTGTCGGTTTTTTTTTGTTAAGTGGTGCCACCCACCCTTCCCGACACCCTTATTTTACACCTATCCCATTTCTTTCCTCTTTTCACCCTGGTCACCTTCATATATATCATTTCTCTTCCTTTTTTCCTTGGTCCCACTTCCTCTCTCTGGCCCCCCTCATTCTCAAATGGCCACCTGATCCAGGTGGATATCGGTGGCCACCCACCTTTTCCAAATGGCTCAAAAAAGTTTTCTGGCCATTTTGGCAATTTACTATTTTTAGCAGGTTTTAACTTCCGGGGCCATTTTAAGGGTCCAAATGAAGGTTTTTCAAGATCGAGGTTCTCAATGATATCCAAAGGCATTATTGAGCCCCCAAAATTAATCTCCTCAACAATACCTTTCCAACGAGCTATCACACGACTAAAACGGAGATCGTATGCAAAAGTTACGACCCGGGGAAGTTGATGTACTCACTTACCCAAACGGGGCCCACATGACTTTTGGTGCTTCATCTCCTAGGGTTAGGTTTTTTGATGTCTAGGAATTTTGGCATTCCCATCTATTGTAAAAGGGCCTTTAGAGCCTCATTGTAATCATCTTCTTGCGAATGCGAGTAGCCGTCACATCTCTTCTCAGCCCTCATTGTAATCATCTTCTGCTAATGCGAAATACACATCTCTTTCCTAGATGTTACCACCATTCTAGCGAAGTCTTTCACTCCATTACGCTCTGTACTTTGATTAGAAATCGTGGTATTACCAGATATATGTGTTGTGTTTATGGCTGCATCTCTGATACATTTCTGTTATATTATTGAATATCTGCAATATCTCTGTGCAATTCTTTATTATATCTCCGCTCTCATTTCGTGCCGAAAATAATCCGGATCACCACCAATCGCAACCAATAAATGATTCACCTGCAATATGAATCCAAAAAAAAATGGGATCACATCCAAAAAGTGACCTTAGAACTTGGTTCAAACAATTCCAAATTTTGCACCTCTTAGGCCAACGTTATGGGTGAATTTGTAGCAGTTAAGGATGAATTCGCCTCCCTCACCGTCGCTCTCAACCAATGGTTAAAATATTCTGATCCCTCTCCCTCCTATGAGCAACCTTCATACTATGAAGGTGAGGACTCTTCCCATAATATGGCCTTTCATTCAAACTCCCTTCATTGTGACCCTCGTCTTCCCCAAGTGGAGGCAAACAAATTTGATGGCTCAAATCCCACAGGATGGGTCACTCAAATGGAACATTATTTCTCCTTGCATGGAATTACTAATGATTTGGCCAAACTTGATTATGGTGTCCTCTATCTGGATCCTGAACGTTGGTAATGGTGGTAATGGAATTGAAAGGCACACCAAGGGTTTGTTACATGGACATACTTTGTTGCAAACATTTATGAATGCTTGACACTAACACCCACTATCTCAGTCGTCTGACCAAGTTGAAACAATATTGCACAATGGAAGACTTTATATCTTCCTTTGAACACTTTTATTTCTGCACAGATGGCATGTTCGATGCTTTCTTCCGGAAATGATTTATCAGTGGCCTCAAGGATGAAATTCGTGCCCAGGTCCTAATGGTTCTCCCTCAAACTTTGTTGGAAGCTACCCAACGAGCCAAGGAAGCCCAAAAAATTGTCTCCACCCAGAACCACAAACCCTCCTTTATTCCTCGCACTCGACCTACCAATCCTACCCCTCCTATCACTCCTCTCAAGACCCATAAACTAACTTGGAAAGAAACGGTTGAACACCAACTCAAGGGTCTTTTCTATAATTGTGATGAAAAACAAATTATGGGGCACAAGTGTAAGGAACATATAAATTTTATGACCATTTCTGAGGATGTTGCTAATGAGGAGGCCAAAGTTTCCCGAATGCAACAACTAACCCCAACTGATGCTCCTACTCCACCCTCTGATCAACTTGAAGGTGAACCTTTGATTTCTCTACATGTCCTTACTGGCTTCTCTGCTCCCCAAACCCTCCATCTCATTGACTACATTAATCACATAATGGTCATCTTCCTCATTGACAGTGGAAACACCCATAATTTTATTCATCATCACATTCCCAAGGAAATCAATTGCTATATCTATGTTTTCAACCATTTTCAAATCATGATTTTCAATGGAGGTTCCATGAAATGTGGTGGGATTTGTCAAAATGTGTTCCTACAAATTGGCCAGTATCACATGAAATCTCATATGTTTTCCATCGACATGGGTGGTTGTGATATTTTGCTTGGTGCTAAATGGTTACGCACTATGGGACCCATCCTCATGGAATTTAAGGAATTAACCATGCAATTCGAACAAGAGGGAAAAAAACATAAGTTCTAAGGCATCATAGTAGGATACCATGAGATAATCAATTCCTATCGAATGTAAAAGATTCTCAAAAAAATCCACTCAGGAATTATTTCCCAACTCCATTTCATTTAAGCAGTTGAGACACCCTCTGTGCAAATTGACCTCCAATCTATCATCTCCATAGGGGAAGTAATTTTTTACACTCCCCATGCACTTACCCCTTTCTGTGGTATTCATGATCATTCCATTCCTCTAGCCCTGGGTATCCTTCCCCCCAATGCTCTCTCTTATCATCATCCATTTTCCCAGAAGAATGAAATTGAGAAAATTGTTCAAGGATTTATCGAAGCCAGTGTTATCCTTCCTAGTACCATCCCATATTCCTCTCTTATGGTCATAGTACTCAATAAATAAGTCACTTGGAACATGTGCCCCAACTTTTGCACCATGATAAAACTCACTATCAAAGAAAAAATTCCCATTCTTGTCAATGATGACCTCTTGGATGAATTGAGAGATGCTCAGTACTTTACTAAACTCGATCTTGATTTTGGATAGCACCAGATCCGTATGAAACAGGGAGACATTCCCAAGACTTCCTTTAAAACTCATGAGGGTCATTATGAGTTCTTGGTCATACTCTTTGGTTTGTTTAATGATCCCTCCACTTTCCAAAGTCTCATGAATCATGTCTTTCATCCATTCCTCCGTCATTTTGTCTTAGTTTTATTTGATGGTATTCCCATCCATAGAAAAACCTAGGAAGCCCATCTCACCCATGTGAATCAAGTTCTCCATCTACTCTCTCAGCACAAACTTTTACTCAAACAATCTAAATGTTCTTTTGGATCATCTGAAGTGGAATATGTGGGTCATATTTTCATAAATGTTGGTGTACAGGTGGATCCTAAGAAAATTGAAGCTATGAAGGATTGCTCTCACCCTAAAACTCTTAAGATCTTGCATCGTTTTCTGGGTTTAAAAAGTTACTATCGCAAGTTTGTTTCAAAATTATGGAAAAATGTTGCACCTCTCATTTCTTTCACTTGGACCCCAATCGTTGATCAATACTTCCAAGTCTTGAAAGAGCTTATGTGCACAAATCTAGTATTGTCCCTTCCTGAATTCACAAATAATTTTATCCTCGAATGTGATTCTTTAGGGAAAGGAATTTAGGCAGTCCTCATGCAAGATGTTATACCTTTGGCGTTCACTAGCAAACAAATTTTAGAGAGACATTTGGTCCAATCAATCTATTCTTCATGTCATAGATCTCTGGCATCCTTATCTCCTAGGGAAACACTTCAAAATTAAAATTGATAATTAAATCCTTGAGCATTTTCTAGAACAATGCATTTCATCCCAAGAGAAACAAAAATGAGTGACCAAGCTATTTGGATATGATTATGAGATCATTTAAAAGAAGGGGAAAGAAAATGTGGTTGTTGATGCTCTTTCCAAGAAGTATGATTGTTGGCACTCTTTCTAGGAAGTATGAAGAATAAGGATCCATCTTTTCCCTCTCCTTTATTGTACCAGATTGGATTCAATTTGTTCACCATGAATGGATGAAAGACCACAAAATATCTCACCTAATCCAACAATTGCAACACCATTCTCCAGCTCATCCAAGGTACTCTTGGCACATTGAAGAGGTTCTCTACAAAGGTCGTCTGTATTTAAGAAAACAATCACAACTCGAATCCATAGTTCTTGTTGAGCCTCATGCTTCACCCACATCTAGGCATTCAAGGTTTGCAAAAACCTACGAAAGCATGAAACTTTCTTTTTTCTGGGATGGTATGAAACAAGAAGTACGCGCACATTTTTGGTTGAATGTAATGTCTATCAATGCAAAAAGAGAGAAACGTTCAAAGCCCCAGGCACATTCCAACCACTTCCAATTCCACCTACTATTTGGCACGATATTTCTATGGATTTCATTATTTCCTTACTTAAATCAGTAAATAAGTCAGTCATCATGGTGGTAGTCATATGTCTTTCAAAATATGCTCATTTATATGTTCTTCAACACCCATTCAACGCATCCATAGTGGCTCAACTTTTCATGGATAATATATTCAAACTTCATGGTTTGCCTCATTCAATTGTATCTGACTAAGATCCAAATTTCACTAGTACTTTTTGGCAATAATTGTTTAGACTCTAGGGAACTCAATCGCATTTCAACACAGCCTATCATCCCCATACTGATGGACAAAATGAATATGAAAACAAGTGTTTGGAAACCTATTTTCAAGTTTTTTCCTTCGAGTGACAACATCAATGGGATCAATGGTTACCCCTAGATGAATTGTGGTACAAAAACTCTTACCATACAACTACCTGCATAACTCCTTTTGAAGTAGTCTATGAAAAAAATCCAATGTCGGTTGTATCATACATGCCAGGTGTCTCGAAAGTTCAATAGGTTGAAAAAAATGTTACAATCTGAGAGGCAATTATCTGCTCCCTCAAATAAAATTTGGTTATGGCCTAGAATCACACAAAGCAACAAGTAGATCAAGGACGTTCCAAGCGTCAATTTTCTTAATGGGACCAGGTGTTTCTTCCTTTGCAACCTTATAAGTAGAATTCACTCAAATTTTAACAGTTTCAGAAACTTTCTCCCAAATTTTATGGTCCTTATACCATTCTCAAGCACGTGAGGTGTGTGGCCTACTAGTTAGCTCTGCCTAGTCATTCTAAGATTCATTATGTTGTTCATGTCTCATGCTTAAAGAAAGTGATTGGGACAAAGTTTCAAACTCAAACCAGCCTCCCAAATATGGATGAAGAAGGTTCCATTTGGTTGCAGCCACAAGCCATCTTGGACCAGCGAAAGCATCGTCTTCATCAACGCACCATCAAGGAAGTGTTAGTTCAGTGGAAAGATACAACTCCAAAAGATTCCTCCTAGGAGCCGAACACCATTCTGAAACAATTTCCTCATCTCAAGCCTTAAGGACAAGGTTGTTTTTCAATGGGGGGGGGCATGTTAGGGACCTAACCCCCATAACCCCTCACATAGGTAGAATAATATATTTTTGATGTAATAAAGGCTCGCATTAGTTAATAAGGCCTATTTAATCAATGTAAACAAGTCAATGTAAGAATACTTAATAGAAGCTTATGCTTCTATACAGATCTTCCTCTAGAATTCTCTTTAGAAGATATAATTAGTATAAATAAGAGTAGGAGGCATGATAATTCTTTTCCTTGAGAATATTGTAATAGAGCTCTGCTCTACTGGAGGTTTCCCCCTCGAAGAGGAAAGTGAACATTGTTTTCTTTTGAATAAAGGTTTTCTTTCTAGTGTTGCTCTTATCAATATTCTATTGTTCCATTGATATTTGCGGAATATTCATGTTTCTGCATATTATATTACATCTGGTACCTTACATAAAAAGTGTAAATACCATATAATCATCTACCATAAGTCAATAAGTGCCAAAAGACTAAGACAATTAAGTAACAATGACAAAATGGGTACCAACTGTGTCTAGTGGCTCATTGAAGGGTGTCTAGTAGAATTCATAGAGGGTACCTTTCTTTTCTTCTACTAACACCCATTTCCCATGATCCAACTCTAGACTTGCTTTAGAGAGGTGATTTGCTTCCTAGTTTACGCTCCTTGTAGACATGGTGTACAGAAAAGGAGTCAAAGGTGTCCAACATCTTGAAAATATATTCAAGCAGTGGTAGTAAAAGTATATTATGACAATGTTGTGATTTCCTAATCTAGTTTATAACAAGAATTGAGTCTCCCAGAATTTGAAGAGTCTTTACTATCCTCTCTCCCGCCAAAAGAAGTAGAAATTTTAGAGCCATCAATTCAACAAAATTGTTTGTTCCTACTCCCAATCCCATTTTTAATTTGAAAAAATGGGTATTTGTTAAGTGAAGTAAACTTCCCCTCCACACTGAGCATTATTGTGTTGGGAAGCTTCATCGAAGAAATCCCATAGTCTGGTATAGTATACTTATTCTTTTACAACAAATTAGATGGAGCCAATACCCTTTTCCTGGGGAAAATGTGAGAGGATTCTCACTACTTGGGCACTAATGATATCTGGAAGGGAGGCTTTGTCTTGGAAAATAACTACATTGTTGGCTAGCCAATATCCCCAGTTGATGAGAAGTGGAAGATATTTGATATTCCGATTTGAAGGTCGTGAACTCCAATTTTTCCATGCCTCCTCCACTAACTACCCCTTCCAGAGACAGTCATTTCCCAATATTCTAACACATTCTGATGCATACCCCCTACCTCGCCAGCATCCGCTAACCTCCCGTTCACTGGATTGTTCAAATATATGAGCTCGAGCAACTCTTTGATTCCCTGCTAGAATCCCACAAACAAATCCACAGGTCCTTTTTTTCAAACTTGCCCTATTGTGGCTAAACACCAAGCATGAGCCTCACCTCCACACGACCATGGGATGTGACTGCATGCCTACACGGAAGGCGTTTCGAGACTTCGCATGTCAGGACTTTACATGTGAGACAAACCCGATCCTCACGATTTCTAAAATCTAGACAGAGACCTAGAACTTGCTAGCTCCTCTCTTAGCTCTCGTCCATGTGACCATTCTCATTGACCATAGACTTAACCAAAATTCACATCGCGTTTTGCGATTTCGAGACTTCTACGTATGAGTCAACCCTGACTCCCCGACTCCCAAAACTCCGAAAAGGGCTTAATGGATGTTATCTCCTTTCCTTATCTCCACTCATGTGACCATTCATTACGACTTGGGGCCCATCCTTTGAGCGCGTTGGGATTTCACGTATCGAGAACTCCTGATGTGATTCACCTCTGTCCTCCCGACTCCTGAAATGTCGATATTTCAGACCGCCAAATCGACGGTCACAGCTCTCTCGCGATCTGACGGCTCATATCTATTCCTTCTTGTGTTAGGACTTCGCGTTTCGCAAAGTCAGAATATCGCTTGCCTCCCTGCTCCTGATCCCCGATATCCCGAAACTCTGAAATTCTCCCTGGACAATCAACGGTCCAAATATCTCCTCGATCAAGGGTTGGGATCTTTCTGCAAGTTCATATTTCACGAGTTTTCACGAATTTTCTCTTTGACTTTTCCCTCCTGTGGGTCAGCGAAAGGTTGATCGGCTGCCACCTATCCTCTAACGATGGATGATCCAAATGATTTCGGGACTTCAAAACTTTGCAAGTCATCTCTCCTCCTATGCACTCTAAAGGAATAAACCTCATGTACTTCCTCTGGAGCCAATGGTTGTTGGTCCACGTGCTTCCAAATCTGATGGCTCACGCTTGATCAATCGGACGGTTGAGGTTCCACCTCAACGTTCCAAGACTCCGGACTTCGGGAATCTCAAGTTTCAAATCACTCTTCCTCTTGAGGTTACAACAACTAACGACTGTGATTCC
This sequence comes from Picea sitchensis, assembly GCA_010110895.2. Lineage (NCBI taxonomy): Eukaryota > Viridiplantae > Streptophyta > Pinopsida > Pinales > Pinaceae > Picea > Picea sitchensis. The sequence continues at coordinate 4,722 of SNQJ01S0169335.1, read as the reverse complement.
TCTTGGCGATCTGACGCTTGGTCTTTGACTCCAGTGATCTGACGGTTCAGATCTATCTTGCTGATCAGATGGCCGAGATTCTATTCTGGGGTTCTAGACTCTGGGAATCTCAAGTTTCAACTCCGATAGCCTCTCTCTCCTATGTACGCGAAGTGCTAAAACTCGTGCACCTCCTTCTAGTCCAACGATTGTCGATCTTCTTCCCTATGATCCAATGATCATGGTCGTTCTTCCTCCTTAGCTTCATATATCTCTCTTCCTTGGAAGATTTATCTGCTTTCAAAGGTTCCAAATCTTTGTTCTCCCAACGAATCTGTCTCTAGAATCTCATCAACACTTGTGAAAAGTATTATCTCTTCTCAGATTATATCCTTGAAAGGATTTAGATCTCCCACACATACCTTGCATTCTCGGGATTTCGAATAACTCATTCGAAGGATTTTCTTGAAAAGAAAATCCTTCTCGCCCACCTAGCATTCTTCTCTGCTGGTTCTTCGAAGCTTGTTGGCTTCTTGACACTATGCACACCTTGCACCTGGTCTAAGTTTCCTTGATTCTCTTTGAACTTATCTGATTCAATCCAAGACTTAGTCGATGCACTCCTTGTGTTCTGCATGCACACCTTGCATACAAGTATCAGAAGAAAAACGATTGAAACTCAACCAGCTTCGTCACGAACTCATATAGATAATATCTCTGAAAAATCATACATGAACGAACTGTAATAAATAATACACACGGAATAACATTCATTCAATACACATGAAATGAACATAGTCCAAGGATTTGGGACAATTTCTGTTTTTTCTATTCATTCATGAAAAACAAAATACATAGTGTTTCTGCTACTCTACTCTGCTCTACTGATCTCTCTATTTTGTCTATCCATTCTCCTCTTACTAGATGTTACAATACAACATTGAAAAGACTATCTAAGAACCGGCTCCACGAGCTCTCTCATCGTGTTCTGAAATCTATCATTTCAAATTCAAAGATATTACCTACTCTGACCTATTAAAATAACTACTAGCTATTGCCAGATAGAGTCGACACTCCATATATGCAATTTCTTACAGTCCTTGAAGACTTTACAAACAAGTTACATTTTAAAATGTTGTTTACAAAAATATCTCAACAACCGATTAAATTCTGAGTTAAATGCTTGATTTGAAATTCTGTCATTGTTGAGATGTCATTCATCTGCCTCCACATGTGCGTTGTTGACTTTGAAGGCGATGCTCCTGCATCACATTCCAACCAGATTTTATTTACAAAAGGGTATATAAGAAATATGTGAGTAATAGATTCCTCTACATTATTACACAGAGAGAACCAACCCGGACCTTCCACATTTTTGTGCTTCATTCTATCCTAGTTAGGAATTTTATTTGCAATCACTCACCACACAAAAAGCCACAAATTTAGAATAAATTTGAGCTTCCATAGCGGCCTCCACCACAGAAAGGGCTCTCTTTGGTGGAGATCAATATTTAAATGAATATATCCAAGTTTGGGGGTGTAGCTTCCATGTGGGGCATGCTACAAAACCAACTGGCCATCCCTGTACAAAATCCAAATATGGGTTTCTTTTAATGCTTTGGTATAATTTATCCATGTGAATGAAAAATCCTCTTATATCCCTAACTACCTATAATCCTTCCATTCTCAACTCTAGATAGTTATGTGATATTGATCAACTATTTGATTGCTATAATATAATCCATTCATATTCAATTGTTGAATCAAATCATTTGGGAGGATTATCCAGGTGGATATCGGTGGCCACCCACCTTTTCCAACTGGCTCAAAACAGTTTTCTGTCAATTTTGGTAATTTACTATTTTTAGCAGTTTTTCGGGTCCTGAACTTCTGGAGTCATTTTGAGGCCCTAAACAACGTTTTTTGGGAAAATGGGGAGTAACATGGATCCAAGATCAATGTTGCTCACACAAAAGTTGTATTTCTCAGATAGATATTTCTAATGGTGTATCGAGTGCCCCAAACGGAGATCGTATGTAAACGTTACGCCCTTGGGAAGTTGACGTATCAACTACCCCCATCGGGGCCCACAAACCTTTTGGATTTTCAACTTCCGTGGTTAGGGTTTTGGATTTTACTTATGTTAAAAAGGCCCTTAGATCCTCATTGTAATCATCATCTTCTCATAGATGCGAGTAGCCGTCACATCTCTTCTCAGAGATAAGCTGCCACCATTCTAGCGAGTCTTTCACTTTGTACTATTACAGTCTTTATACATTTATTTCATTAAGAGAAATCGTGTGTTACTGTATATATGCAAATCTTGTTTATTTCTGCTATATTTCTGATATATTGTTGTCTCTCTTGCAATATCTCTAAATATTTCTGTGTTATATCTCCGCTCTCATTTCGTGCTGAAATAATATGGATCAGTGGTATCAGAGCAGGCTGCTCTTGATCATTTTTCAATGCATGTCCCCAATGAGATCCAAGTATAGCAAGTTGGATCTCGAGATTGTCTCTATTGAAGACAATCACACTCGCACGGCCAAGAAACCCTCCATGGAAAAAGAAAAGAAAAATGACGGAGCAGATGATTCTATCAATCTATTTCTTGAGCAAGATCTCACGCGATAGAGGGACGAAATGATGGAGAATTTTGCCCACATCCTTCAATGCCTGTCGATAGCAACAGCCACATCTTCATCAAGTGACCACTTTGGAGGCACCTCACCTTTTAAGGTACAAGTTAATTTTGATATTCCATTATTTGAAGGACAAATAGATGTAGAAGCCCTAGACAAATGGTTAAATCTGCTAGAAGGTTATTTCTTTGTTCACAATTTTTTCGACAGAGAAAAGATCACCTTCGCACTCCTTAAATATCTCCCCCATGTCAAACACTCGTGGGAAACTTACTGGGAGAAAAGTTCCACAGAGGAGTCTAGAATATATGTGGTCGAGCCCACTTGGGATTTTGTTTTGGATGCGGTAAAAGAATAGTATTACCATGTTGGAAACTATGAGGACCAGTGCATGAGATGTACCACACTACGGAAAGAAAGGGGCAAAGCAGTTCCAGAGTTCACTAAAACCTTCCATATTTTTCACACCAAGCTGGGTATCAAAGACTCCGAATGAAATTTGGTTCTGAAATACTGCGGGGCTCTACATAGATACATCCAAACTGAAATGGATTTTCTGGATATCTCATCACTCGGTGCTGCTTATTGATATGTTGTTAAAATTGAGTAGAAATTTAAGCACTAGAATAAACGGGAGTTCGGGTCTACAAATACGCAACAACCAAAGTATGACAAATACGGCCCTAACAAACAGTCTCCCGAAAACCAGTCCAAGCCATAGGAAAAGAAGGGTCATGGGAAGACAAAGAAGGACACCGGAAAAGGGTGTGATTTCTACAAAATCCCCTGGCACAACACTAATGAATGTCGCTCAAAATAGTCATTGGTGGCTGAGATCAAAGACAAGGAGCCGAACCCTGATTCAGAATCTGATTCTGAAAATACTGGTAAAAGATAGATCATTAATGCAGACCCCATTGCTATTGTCGCGACCGCAATAATTCAACCAGAAGAACCAACAGATCCTGAAGAGGGGGAATGCCTTTTTCATTCACAGATGTGGGTGAAGGGGACCCCATTGCATTTTATTGTTGATAGTGGAAGTTAGAAGAACCTCATCTCAACAAAGGTCATCAAACAGTTGGGATTGTTGACAACACCACACCCACAGCCATACAACATCGGGTGGCTTTGCCAAGGACGAGATCTTCGTGTTAGCCAATAGTGTCGATTGTCATACGGAATCCAGCCCTTCAAGGTTGAGGTATTATGTGAGGTTTCCCCACTGGATGTCTATGATGTTCTCTTGGGTGAGCCATATATGTGGAAGCACCATGTTATTTATGAGTCTCGACCCCGTAGTGTCATTGTTACGTTGGGGGGTCATCTCTATAGAATACCAGAGGTAATTCTGACTATTGTCCCACCTAAAATGTGTTTCAAGGTAGTATCTCATACTACAAAATTTATCTCTTTTACAATCTGTTCAAAAGGTGAACAGAAGGATACTGCAACCACTACAGCCTCAGCCCAAGCAACTTCTATCCAACAGAAGCAGGTCGACAAGGTTGCAACAAAGTGCAAAGATTCCTTTTGCACACATTCATCTCATGTATCCAGACTGGTTAAAAAGGTCCAACCCTTCCAGCCACAGGTTCATGACAACCTTCAACAAACCAAGCAGCGCGACGTCTTCAGCAAGGAAAGAAACTCACCAAGATTCAAATTCAACAATCGTTTTCCCCTCTTGTTACCCATGATTTTGGTCGTCATGATGATGTATTGATGATGTTGTACTCAGGCTCTTCATAAGAACTTTTACCTGAGAAAATTTACTTTCATCTCTTCCAAGAAAACTCATTTTTGAAGAAAGTTCATAGGCTGCTAGTATGTTTGGCTATGAGAATGACCCATTCTCGTAGGCTGCCTTAAGTCAGGGTGCGAACTTCTCGCACTGTGTTTAACTTCTAGGGTGCGAACTCTTCCTAAAGCAAGGAAAAAGATGAATTCTCGAAGCTTCTAGAAGGGAATCTTCTAGAAGAATGGGTTGGCATTCAAATGGTTATCCTAGTACTGGATTCCCTGATATTTTGGGATCATTCTTATCCAAGTAACTAATTCATTCTCTCCTATATATTGAGGGAATTCTCATGGAAAA
>SNQJ01S0169331.1:0-11432 GCA_010110895.2 Picea sitchensis | reverse complement strand
CCTTTCATCGTCTCTTGGACTAGGTGGGGGCAATCATTTCTGAATTTCCTTTCACCACTTGTCTTATAATTTACTTTTTAGAACGCGAAGATGGGGGCAATCAGTTTGTATCAGGGCTGATATCTGTGGAATATTTTGCATTATAGGTCTGTCAACTTACTTAGATTACTCGGTACCAACCTTCCTCGACCTTCACAACATCTTCGTTCTTAGGGAGAAATAAGGAAAATAACTTTTTAAGGGCATTTCATTTGAGCAAGCTTCAATCCTCTGATGCCGTTGAAAAACCTAGGAAATTTAGGATCACTCTAAACGTTTCTTCGCTTAGCAGGGGATCAAGTAGTTGTGAAGACTTGCTTTCTTTCCACAATCTGTTTTGAAACTCACGAGGTTGAAACGAATTTTTTTTATCCCTTTGTATATGAAATAGAAAGATGGTGACCTGTTAAAAGTTAAACTCGAAGATAGAAAGGATGCCAGGTAGAGATTTACTGACTGAAAATACAGAGGTCAAACAATTCAAGACTGACTCTTGTAGATATTTTCGGGGATAATTTACTTTGACTGACTGTTTTTAGCTTGAGTGAATCGTTTAAACTGTTTTGATTTTTTCAAAGATTATCAAACCAAGAAACAACTCTGTTATTTTTCAGTTCAGCTGATATTGCAGTTTGAATGGTGTTACCTCGGTTTTCTTTAACATACCTTTATAACATGTCTTTTGAGAATCTCATCTTTACCTTTTCATTTTACTTTCTTTGCGCAATATGAAATTACTTTAGGTATCACCTGTTTATGCCGATTTATTTCCGACACCGACTTTCAGTTTACTCCTCCTGCTTGTTTTCGTATGCAGTTGGAATCGTGCAAAAGATAAATATGAATATTATCTGAAATGTGTCAAAAACTTATGAACAAAAGAAAAACAAAAAATCAAAAAGCAATGTTTAAATGAAAATACATATATGTACACAAACTATATATAAATAAAAAATTTATTTTATTTTATTTTATTTATTTATTTATTTTTTGAATCTGGCGACTGTTATGTCATGTAATGCTTTAGATATCGTCTGTTGACAGGGGCGTTGAGGACTTCTTCGTCTATATTTTCCAGTAGGAAATAATTTTTTCCATCTGGAGCCGAGACCCTGAATGGTCCATACCAGAGGTGGTCAAATTTACTATGCTTTGCGGCTTCTTCCTTTCTTGCATCCCATATTAGCACTAAATCACCTGGGAGGAATTCCCTGTCCTTTGCCTTGCGGTCGAACAATGCTTTCATATCATCTTGGTACTTCTGCATCTTTTCATCAACTTCAACTCTATGCTGTTGAACCTCAATCAGCTGATTAATTCTCCTGGTTACAGGATTGGGTTCTTCATTTTGATCCTGCCATAAATTCATCACTAGTAGCGCTAGGTTTATAGGTAGAACAACATCTATCCCATAGACCATTTGAAATGACGAAATGCCGATAGAACTTTTAGTGCTGATGTGGTTTGCCCATAATGCGTATTTTAAGTGCACATGCCAAGACCTTTTATTCTCATCCAATACTTTCTTGATTATGTTTACCAGGCTCTTGTTAGATGATTTGGCCAATCTGTTCCCCTGGGGGTAATAGTCTATGGAATGGCCAAGAACGATGTTATACCTCTGACAGAAACTGATCATAGCCATAGATTTAAAGGCCTGGGCATTGTCGGTAACTATCTTTCGGGGACAACCGAATCTTGACAAAATATTATCTTCCAAGAAATTGATTACCACTGAGTCTGTTGCCCTTTTGGTTGGAATGGCTTCCACCCACTTAGTAAAATAATATGTAGCTATTAAGATCCACTTATGTTGAGCACTGGAATGGGGATTAATTTCGCCTATGAAGTCTAGACCCCATTGCTGAAATGGGGCTTCAGCTTTGACTGGAACTAGAGGCAGTGCCGAGAGATTCTGTTTACCTGTGAATAGTTGACAAGGGTTGCAAGAACACACTTTGGCATTGACGTCCGAAAAGAGTTTCGGCCAGTAGTACCCAACTCTCAATATCTTGTAGGCTGTAGCTCGCCATGCGTGATGCCCCCCACAGACTCCCTCATGAAATTCATCTATAACCCGCTGAGTTTCCGATTCAACTAAACAGACTAACAAGAAACCGAGTGGATCCTTCCAATATAGCTGACCTTCGGTGATACAATATTTCACTGCATGGAGTTTTAAAGTTCTGGATTTGGACGGTGATAGTTCATTTGGGCATTTTAGAGTTAGAAGGTATGACGCTATATCTCTGTACCAACTCGATGATAAGAACTTCTCTTTGATCTTGTTTAGACTTGTTTCTTCATCCAACTCGTTTAGGTCTGCGTCTTCGTCACCTTCCTGCAAGCAATTGATATCCAGGGCTCTGAAATTTGACTCAGCTAAGAGTTTGGCTAGGCCTTGACCTTTTATCAATTTGGTCGGTTTAACTTCCAGATCGAATTCCTGGATTTTAGCGAGCCATCACCCTCTTTTTCCGTCACTGTCTGGCTGTACCAATATATCTTTCACAGAACTAGTAGGCACGTACACGATTATCTTTTATGCTTGCTTTTCTATTATTTCGTACTTCAGTTCTGCGTCTCTAAGGCTCTTTCTAAAAAACGCGATCGGTTGTTCGAATCCTTCTTCATTCTTTTGTAGGAGCACCGCGACGATAATATGTTCCGAGGCAAACAAGAAGATGAGAAAATCTTTCAGATAGTCTGGGCTTGCTAACACATGTGTCTCGCTTATGACTTTCTTAATATGCGTGAACGATGCTCTGGCCTTGGTTGTCCAATTTACTCCGCTGTCCTTCTTCAACATCCCTGTGATCAATTTGACAATCTCAACGAAATTGGGGATAAACCTTCGTAAAAAATTTATTCTTCCTAAGAAATATTGAATCTCTTTTATATTTCTGGGAATATTTATAGTATCTATTGCTTCAATCCTCTTAGGATCAATCCTGATTCCATCCCTAGATACGATATGACCTAAAATCTTACCTTCCCGCATGGCGAAATGTGATTTTTTTGGGTTTAAAGATAGACCAAACCTGCAACATTTTTCGAAGGTCTGTTTGAGATGCATCAAGTGTTCTTCATCAGTTTTAGAGAAAACCGTCAAATCGTCGAGGTAAATGACCATGAAATTGTCCCTTTCTCTTATGAATGCGATGTCCATAGCGCGCTAGAAGGTGGCCCCTACATTCATCAAACCAAAAGGAATTTTGTCATACATGAACGTACCCCATGGTGTGGTGAAAGCAGTTTTTTCCCTGTCTTGTTCATTCATTGCGATTTGATTATAACCAGAGAACCCATCTATCATAGACATTCGGTTTGCTCCAACGACTTTTTCTAACACATGGTCCATTTTGGGCAGCGGATAATTGTCCTTGAGAGACGACTTATTCAAGTTTCGAAAATCCACACACAATCTGATTTCCCCACTCTTTTTCCTGACCAGGACCAGGTTCGCTACCCAGTCCGAGTATCTCAGAGGTACGATTATTTTCGCGTCTAAAAGTTTCTTAACTTCTTTTTCGATCACAGGTAACAAAATGGGGTTAATCTGTCTAAGCTTTTGCCTAAACGGTTTGACCCCAGGCTTCAAGGGTATCTTGTGATCAATTATGGAAGTGTCATATGTTCTTAGCTCATCATAAGACCATGCCAAAACATCTTTGTACTGTCTGAGTAGGTCTTTGTACTTATCTTTTACTTCAGGAGGGAGGAACTTGGATATTTTTACTACCCTAGATTCTTTTTCAGTTCCTGTATCACAGTCCTCCACTTCTTCTGGTTGGGGATGCAAAGTGGATTTCACAGGTACGTCGTTCTGATAAAAAAGTCTTTCTAAAGGAATCAAGCCTTTCGAAATCTGGTTGCTTTTAAGGACCAACATACGATGGTCCGCAATTTTTTCTCGGAAGGTTTCAGGATCTTCCCCCTCTTGCATGATCCACATCGAGTCATTTTGATTCTCTTGGTCTGCATGAGTTTCAGAGAACTCACCCACTGTTGCAAGAAATTTCTTAATTTGTTTGTCATCTTCAAAGACCTGCCAGTGTCGGATATTGTCTGGTATAGAGGGTTTGTATTTGATTTCAATGTGATACTTCAGTTTGAAAGTCGTGGGAGGAGAGAAGGTTGAAGCTGCCTTTGCCAATGCATCAACATGTAGATTCTCTGCGCGAGGGATAAAATGGACATTTACGGATGATAAAAAGTTTTCCATGAGATCCCAAGAACAATTTATGTATGTTCGCAGTCTGGGATGCTTGTCTAGGTACTGTCGGTTTATTTGTTTGACGATTAACTCTGCATCACCATATACCTCCAAGTTGCTAATATTTAGCTTCTTGGCAGCCTCTAATCCTAAGATCAATGCTTCATATTCGCATACGTTGTTAGTGTAATCTATGTTCCACTGCAGTCGGTAGGAGAAAGGAACAATGAATTTACCTTCAGGAGCCACTAAAAGCACTCCTGCACCCGCCCCTTTAGGAGATAAAGCACCGTCAAAATACATTTTCCAGACTCCGATGTTACATAGGTCCTCTGTCATGTGACTTGACTCTTCTCGCTCTATATCGATTTCCTTTGGACAACCATCCAAACCATCATCAAAAGACAAGATGCAATTTCCCAGATCTAGGTCCGCGATGTAAATAGGGAAATTGTTAGGGTTTTGAGGGTCACTCACTGTATATGCTAATCTCGTTTCTCTGTACAGCCGAGTGAACTGACCACCGAACATCGAGATTGTGGCATACGTCATGTCCAACTAAAGAGAACCCCCCAACTTGTCTCCCCATGACCTAAATAACAACAAGCCATACTTAGGGGGAATATCCGCGATAACCACATCCATCAGGATACTCTTAACTGGGACCTGTGCCAGGGTAACTACCAGATATTTTATCATCCCCATACACTTAACCCTTCTTGAGTCAAAAGAGTACAGATATCCATAAGGTCTGGTGATCTGGAGACCCAACTTGTCCATAATAATCTTGGGCATAACGTTATGGGAGGCTCCGGAGTCTAACATGCAATTGTGTAGCAGTTGATCATACACATTTAGAGTGATATAAAAGGGAGAAATGGTGTCTTTGGCCCCTTCAAAATGGGGACCAAAGGTGATGTTAGGTTTTTCATCTTCCAGGTTTAAAACATCCGACTGGCTTTCTAGCTCAGAGACGCCCATCGCTTTGGTAATCTGCTTCCGATAAACATGATTTTTTGCTAATTCTACCAAAGGGATGGGTATCTTAATTTTATTTATCTCATATTCAAAACTGAAAGCTCTTCTCACCCTGTCTGTTTCTTTGGTTGAGACTTCCAAATCCTTTCTCTCCGACTTATTTGTCTGGACTGCTTTATCACTCATGGTCCTGGTTGAAAACGTAACTTTATTTGCCTGTTCGGTTCCTTGTGCTTGAGTTTCAACTTTTTCCACTTCGGACTCTTGTGTGCTTACCATTTTGGTTTTTTTGTTGGGTAATAAGGTCTCTTCCGAAGGAGGCTCATAAGCTTGATCTCTTTGAAGGATTTTCTTGGGTTGAGTAGTTGAGGTTGGCTTACTCTTAGATCTTAGGTTGTACTTTGGTTGAAACTCAGCCATTATCATCTCAGTTTCTGGTTGAGATTCACAGAGGTCAGTGTGATCACCTTCTTCACCCTTATTCGACGGTTGCTGCATGTTTAGAGATTTTTCATAGTCTTCTCGAGTAAGATACGGTTGAGTGCAGTCATCACTGAAGTTCATGACATCATTATCCGAATCTCCGAAGTCTTGAAAATCGTTTGCTCCTATAAAATTTTCATTCTTTAAGGGAGCTTGTATTTTTTGATCTTCATTTTTTATTTGTCTTTGTTGGTTCGGGGGGTTTGGGTTCCTCTTGAAATCCTTTTTGGGGTAAGAGTCATCTTTGGCCTGTTCGAGTTCCATTATGGATATTTTATTTGACAGTTCTTTAATCACTTTGGCCATATCGTCCACCCTATCATCTGCGGATCTATTTGACCCCGAAGGACCTGCTTGTTCTCTAAAGCGTTTGGTCTCTCGGTTTCCAGCTTCTAATTTAGATTTAAGATTACTTGAAGCCATCATATTAGACTCTATTTCTACTGCATCGTCCTGCATTCGGTTCAGGGTGGCTCCCCTTCTTTCTCGCAAAAGGAGTGCAAAATCTGGCTCGAAAGCTCTGGCGAAAGTCACTTTGGCCGCGGGTTGGGACGGTTTAACCTCGGCTGGGATTTTATTGTATAGTTTGTTGAATCTATGAATAAATTCCATGACTGTTTCTGAGTTCTTTTTCCTCAAAGACCCAAATTCGGTTAAATAATAGAGATGGTCCTTTCTCTCACCCCATTGTCTGAGGAAAGCATCTTCCAAAGCGTCATAAGACAAGATAGAAGCTGCGGGTAGGCTCCGAAACCAAGTTCGGACCTGACCTTCAAAGGTTTGGACAAGGAGTCTCGAATATACATCCTCATGCTCGATACCTAGAATGTCAGTGAATTGATCAAATAAATTAATATGTTTAGCCACGGTTAGATCCCCTTCCCTGGTGAATTTTGGTAGATTTTTTATGTAATTTTCGGGAAGGTCATGTAGAGGGACGAGCAATAATAAGGGAGCATATCTGGCTGCAACTTTCAAAAAAATATGGGAGGGGGGGCAGGCCCTTGGCCTCTAGCTCCTCCTAGAGGGGCTCCTCCCCCTCCTCCTCTGATAAACCCTCCACCTCCTCCTACAAACCCTCCACCTCCTCCTCCGACAGCTTCCATCGTTATTTGTGGAAAGTTATAAAGGGGGTTTTGGAAAATTAAAAGTGACTCTTTGTTTTCTTCGCGAAGAGGGAAATCCGACGAGGAAAGATAAGGAACACGAGGACTCGGTTCCTCGGACTTGCAAGAGATGAAATCGGGAGAACCGACAGGTGTGGAAACCGAGTGTGTAACACACTGTTCAGATTTTGGCGAAGTCGGGAAATTCAAATGGAGAAAAGATGGTATGTCAAAAGTCGATGCTCTTTCAATAGGGTCCCTTCCTTTGTGTACTAATGGGACTGTCGGATGAATATCACTCCTAATTTTGGAGCAATTTGGCGTTGAAACTTTAGTATCTAAGAGAGCACTAAGCGAAGTTGAGGGTTCGAAAGAACTTTTAATCTTCAGCGGTGGGGTTTTAAGTTTGTAAACTGTAGTGGTTGGCTTGAGAGAGCCTCTCGCTTTTAGAATCTTTTCGGGATCGATAACAGGCGTAATCTGCTTACCATCTGGGTTTTGTCTGGTATTCCTTCGACCGGATGCCAATTTATTACTTGTGGAGTCACCAAGTGAAATATTAGGAAGCCTTAAAAGGCATGTACTCTTTGTTCACTATCGAAGGGTAACACCTTCAACGAAAAACAAATGTCGTTTTCCCAGGGAAAAAGATTTCGTAACTTCGGTCCCCAACAACGGTGCCATAAAGATGTTGTTCCTGAGTCTGTACTTAAGGCTTAGAAGTACAGTGTCAAGGCATCCAAAAGTGGGTGAAAGATGGGGAAGAGAAAAACGTCAACCTTCGGCAAAAGGAAACTAGGGAAGATTCCTACGTTGGTGTTGTTTAGCTTCCAACTATTCCTGGATAGTTATATATTTTTCAATGGTTGCCCATGAATGTTCAAGTTCGACCCAGTTAGTAGTAGTTTTAAGAATTGTGTCGAAAAGGTTTAAGGCAATGTGCATTTGGTATGATAGTCCAGGTTCGATATTAGGCTATGTTGGTAAAGGGACAATCATGGAGGAACAGTAAAGGTGGTAAAAACTTCAAATTGAGATTAAGTGATGTCTCAATTTGGTCGTATAAAAGAGAATTTATGGTTTTAGGAATAAAATAAGGATGCAAATCAAAGGCTCATTCCCGTAACTGTATTATATTTTAATAAAAGGTGTGAGGTGGGAGAAAAACATTTAGCTGTCTATAGTGTAAGGCTCCTATCAGAGGGAAATCTCACGTATAAACAGAAGAGGAATATTGTAAGGAAATAACTGATGTAGCAGAGAATATGTGTAGTATTATGAAAATGTAGACTGGTCTTACACCCGCTGATAGCTGGTACAGAGGAAAAATAGTAAACAATTACAAAAAACCAAAATTCATTCGCTATAGTAGTGGTCGTACTAAATTATAACGAAGCACATCAATTAAGAATATGAAATGAAATGAAATATGAGCTACAAGGAAGCAAACTTGTAACACAGTTGTGACGGAATTGAGAATCTTCAGATATGCTTGTATTAACTCTCAAATGTAAAAAACTCTGTTACAAACGACACAAAAAGGTCCAGCCCTGTTTATTTCTTTCTATGGTATATTTATACAATTTTACAAATAAGATAGAATTTCAATAGTCACAAAATTTCGGTTATGACAGGGAGGAGAGCAATCACTCCATTTTTCCTTCTCTGTCTTCACTTGGTGCCAGGCGTTGGTCGTCGCGCGGGCTCAGTACAGGCGACACATCTTTCAACCAGCTGAGATATTAACCGAGACGGTTATGCTTGACAGATGGCTTCAAAGAAGTAACATTCCCAGGCCAACTGCTGTAGCCTGTCTTCCATCTGTCCATCGATGATGTCGATGGCACATAATTGCGTGCTGGGTTTGATCATGCATTTATCCAATTGGACTATGTCCACCATAGTCATCTAAGAGATATCGACCGAATCTCTTTCTTCCTTTTCTTTTAGATAAAGTAAGATCTGTTCCACATTCATTTGCATCAACGTCTTGGCATTGCCTCCGCTGTCAATGCCCAACAACTCACCGTCTATAGAATTAAAGGCCTCCTCTAAAGAATTGGTTATCTTTTGGGCTTGCTGCTTACCTTCGGCGATGTTATGCTCCCATTCCTTTAATAGAATGTTTCCTCTGGTTTACCCTGGAATGGTGAACTTGGGAGTACCTGTCGAAACCCTGTTGTTCGTGGCTATCACAGCCTCCTGGAAGGTGACCCGAGCTGCTTCGACATCCCTTTCTCTGGAAGATAAGTTCTCGGAAACCTGATTGACCAACAGACAATTGTCCCGGATCGCTTCCATCTTGGCGAGCAAATTTTGCTGTGCCGCAGAGACTCTGCTCCGAATCTCGATCGCCTGGGATTTGAACATCCCGATGTTTATCATTATGTTCCCGACGATCTCTACCCTAGCCTGCAACTATTCGATCAAATCCCTCTACTGGCTCGCTTGCATCCGACCATCCCAGACCACCAGCTGTGCTTTCTCGAGCTTAGTTTTGAGCATCTCTATCTCGTTCTTATCGTCCAACCTGGCCTGCTCTATTCCTACGCTCGCCTGGTCTTTAGCAGTTTCTGTTGCTGGGGCCAATCTGGCTTCAAGGGTCCTAATGAGGCGATTCTTTCTTTTAAGTTGGTTTTTTAGGAGCTCGACTGAAAATTGATTCGCCGAGGCATATGCTCCTAGTGTCCCTGCTATATCAGTGGAGAATTGCTTATTTTTCTTGTCTTTTCCATCAGTTATGACTTTATATTTCTTGGCAGTAGACTCTCCTTCTTGATAGAATTCCCTTTTCACTATTGCCTTCCTCTTTTTATTGAAGAAAAACTCATTCGAAGGGAGTTCTTCTACTCTTATGGGCCTCAATTCTTCATTGAATATCCATCCCACATCGATATTTCCCTGCGTCGACTGCAAGGGGGTGACTGATGTGATGGGTTCCTCGATCTGCTTCACAGATTTTCCCGGAGTAGCGACCAGACTCTATTTCTTTGGCAGGTCGGGAGTCTTTATTTCTGCTTCTGGACTCTGCTTCTTCAGCGGGTCCAGAGTCTTTTTCTCTGCTTCCAGACTCTTTGTTTGATCCCCCTCGTCCTGGTGTTTTCCTTGGTCGGGAGTCACATCCTTAGAGCCTTCGGCGTCCTTTTGTTTTGTCTCCGAAGTACCCGTACCCTCACCTCGCAACACTACGGGGAGACAACTACGTCGATGTTCCTGGAACTTCAGAACATCGTCTCTTTCCTCGGGTGCCAAGGAATGTATCTTGGCTATAATATCCTCATAGGACCTTGCTCCTCGGAAAATGTCATCCGAGGGTGAATTTTCATGCTCAAATCTCTTGAGCCCGCAATTTGCCAAATGGTTGCTCATGACCCTTTGCAGATCGTGCTTCTTGTATTCGATGGAGACCAAATTTAGGTCTTACAAGGCTGCGGCCTCAGCTTTGGCATGCCCAAAATCTAATAAAGAATAAGAATTCAAATGAAAAGGAAACAACGACCATACCTTCTTCGAGTACCCTTTAAGTTCTTTGCTTACACCACCAATTACTGTTTGCTGGGCAACCTCGCGACAAGCCAGCTTGTCGGGAATGAACAATGGCAACGCATGTGGGCGAACATAAGCCCCGAAAACTCTGAGGTAGGAAAATTCAGCTTCTACATACCAGTCTGCGATGCTGCTCAGATTTTTTACTATGCTGTCCGAGATCCGGGGTGGTGGGTGACCAAAAATGGCGACATGCAGGGGCACCATCACCTAGTTAAAAATTTCATACGCAAAATTTTCTGCTTTGTTTTCCCATAATTTTGCATGATATACATGTATGGGTTCGTCTTCGGCCGGAGTCCAACTCCAACTCATCAATGGAAATGGTGTCATAGAACAAATTGCGTCCATAATGTACGCGGACATGAAGAATGACGACGCCTTCCCATTCTCCTTCTTCTCTCGATACTCTGTGAACCGATTGGTCAAGCTATCCGAAAGCATCTTTGCCCAGTTAAAGGAACTGCCTTCGACGACTTGAAACATTAGAGGCACCCACACAAGGAAAAAATACGATGTGTCCTCTTTCCTATATAACCGGCATGTCATCATGGCCACATATCTGAACTGCGGTTCTAACGAAGCGATTGAATATATGCCGTGGGTATCAGCTCTGAACTTCACGGTGTTCGAAACCCAATCTTTTATCAATCTGGACACGGTTTTATCATACTGTTCGCATTCCTTCTCCTTGAACTCGTCCAAGAACTCAGCACCGTATGTGTAGTCGGACGTCGTGGGCAACTTATACATGGTTTGCAGATGCTCCGGCCTGAAAGTCCCGATGGTGACTGTTTGCTCATTCATGATAGTCCTAGTCGGTATGTCCACATGGTCCAATGTGTAATGTCCCCCACCTCTTAGAGAGGTAATGAGGAGACTTAGTGGCCTGGGCACCCCCACTAGGTCATAGTCTCACAATGAAGGGGGGAAAAGTCAAGAAGTTAAAAGTTATATTTTTAAGTTGACTTAAGAAAGGAAAAGGAGAGGAGTAAAAGATAACTCAATAGAAGAATAGAAGATTAACCCTGGGAGTTAACCTAACTCACCGGATAATTAGAAGG